>PISX010004072.1:0-62049 GCA_004024625.1 Mellivora capensis | reverse complement strand
GTCACGCGTGCACTAGAGTTCCTCCTCGCCCGCTCTCGCCCGCTCCTCTCCCTCGCACCGCAGCTCTCCCCGACACACGTGCACACTCATTCCGCATTCAGCACTAGGCACCAGCCCGCGCCAGGCGCTGGACCCTCGCGCCGGCGATCGTGGGACCCGGGCGGGGCCCCTCGGTCCCGGTCCCCCACGGTCATCCATCTCCCTCCCGGGCGGCTCGCCGAGACTTCAAAGGCGGCCAGGGGGCTGGAGGTCCGCCTCAGGCTCCGCGCGGCCGCGGCGCAGACTCGGAGGCCAGGCCGGCCGGCGGGCTCGGAGCCCCGGGCTGGGCTGCAGGCTGCGGGGCGGCCCGCGGGACCAGCCAGGCCGGAGCCTCGGGCGCCCGGGGCCCCCGCGGCGCAGCGAGCGCAGCACCGCGAAGGCGCCTGGCTTCTGCCCCGCCTGTGAAACCTTTCCGAGGAACGCGTGTTCCAGGGGCCTGACCCTCTCTGCTAAAGCAAACGAGTCACCCCTGGAGCGTAAGCCGCATCTCCTTCCTTCTTTCCTTCCTCCAGGCCGGACACCCCTCATTGACGGGCTCTAATCCTCGGATCGGAACTACTTCTGCCTGGAAGATTTGGCCGGCTTTTCCTTTTCTCTCAGCGTTCCTGAAAAGCCAATTCGTTCTGAGCTGCATTGATGGCGGGGTCTGGGGGAGGAGGGCTACTTCCAACTTCTGGCACCACATGGGTGGTCGCCTACCGTGATTCCTCTACAGCTCTTATTCTCCCCAACTTTATAAAGGCCATTTTGCATAGAATAGTTAAGGAAGCTTAAGTCGTTTATTTTGGCATTGATCTTGCAGGGATATAATGACCAGTTTATATTTAGTTATGAGATTTTTGAGAGCAGGGGCTTTAGATCCTAGCACAGGGCCTGGCGAATAAACAGCTGTGCCTTCACTTCTGCTGAGTTCAACTGAACCAGCTTTTTGCATAGAGCTATCCAGACACTCTCAGATACACTTAAAATGTTATAGAAAGCTTTCCAGGAAGAACAGAAAAAAGAAGGGTAGGAAGAAAAGAAGGATGAGGGCAGGGACTCCCAGAATAATTTCAGATCCTTTGAAAGAAACAAGTTAGATTTAGATACTCAAAGCTAAACCAGACAGACCCTGCACCTCTAAGTGTGAACACAGAAGCTCTAAAACCTCATTACGTACCTCAAGTTCATTTTGTTTTCCAAGCTTACAGTGCCAACCTTCCTTAATAGGTAACATTCTCTGACTTTGCATTGTCTTTATTACCTTTCTGACCCACCTTCAGACTCTACATGTAAGTGCTGAGCTGTGAACACAAGTCTAAACTAGGCACAGATTGTTCAAATCTAGAAAATGGAAACTTCTACTCTTTTTTTCAGTTACAGAGCTTTTAACCCACTTAAAGGAAGGGCAAGGGGCAACTTAACCCGATTAGTTTTTTACAAAAATTGGTGGCAGTGTGGAGACCGTCTGCACAGAAGCACAGAGGAACCCTCTGCCAGGGCTTTAATGAACATAATATACTCTACTTCTTTTGTTCACAAGGTAGATAAAAATTTTCAACAATAAATTTTTGAGATCTAGCCATTCTGAGATATATCAATTTTGTTTTAACTGTGTATCGCATTCCACTAAATGGCTAGTTCAGAACTGATTCATCTTCCCATATGGTCATTTAGAGGACCTTTTTTTCTATTACAAAAGAATGTTGTAGAGATGTCCCTTGTACTCGTGGTCTCCTTGTTTGCTCAAGAGTGTTTCTCTTACTTGTGTCCCTAGAAACTAAATTGCTGGGTTGTAGGGTTACATATCTTCATCTTGGCTAGATATTGCCAAATTGTTTTTCAAAGCGGTTAGAATGGTCTGCTCTCTTATTGGTATATCAGACACCTATTTTTTGCACACTTTCAACAAGACTTGGTATTATCAGACTTTTCCACCCCCGCCTAATCTCATAGGTATGAAATGGAATGTCTTTTAGTTTACATTTCCTTTAGTACTCATTCAAGTGTTTCAAAATGATCTAAAACAGCATTGTCCACATTGTCCAAAAGAACTTTCTGTAGTGGTAGAAATCTCCCTTTCATAGGTTTCTCTCTATTTTACTTAGTCCTCTAAATGACATCGGTTTGCCTACAAAGGAAGTATGTTCACATCAACCAACAACTTTAAAATACGACAAAAGTTTAAATTACTTAAACAACTCATTACCTGTAGACCACACCAGATTATAAAGTTTGCCAATCCAGGGTATTACACATAGCCCTGCTCTGGATTTCAACTCTATTTCCAGCCCATCAGTCCTAGTAGGTCTATGCTAAACATTTCACTCATCTCTAAACACACCATATGCCAGCTCATCCCTGAGCCTTTGTACATGTAGCTTTCTGGGATTGTTATGCCTTTTCTTCCCTCCCCACCAGCCATGCCTCTTTACTTGTGTATCCCTCCTACCAGAATGAGCTTCATAAGAACAAAAGAGGGTTTTTTGTTCATTTCATTGTTGCATCCGTAGTACCTCTCCTAATACAAGACAGACAGCTAAGGGTCAATACGTGTTTCTTGAACACATGCATGCATGAATGAATGAAAGAATTAAATATTCTGGGGGGAAAAATTGATCCAAAATAAAAGAAATCTAGGGGCAGGGGTGCCTGGATGGCTCAGTGGTTAAATCCTCTGCCTTCAGCTCAGGTCATGATCCCCGGGTCCTGGGATCAAGCCTCACATCTGGCTCTCTGCTTAGTGGGGAGCCTGCTTCCTCCTCTCTCTCTCTGCCTGTCTCTCTGCCTACTTGTAATCTCTGTCTGTCAAATAAATAAATAAATAAAATCTTAAAAAAAAAAAAATCTAGGGGCACCTGGGTGGCTCAGTGGGTTAAAGTCTCTGCCTTTGGCTGAGATCATGATCTCAGGGTCCTGGGATCAAGCCCTGCATTGAGCTCTCTGCTCAGTAGGGAGCCTACTTCCTCCTCTCTCTGCCTGCCTCTCTGCCCGCTTGTGATCTCTGTCAAATAAATAAATAAAATCTTCTTAAAAAAAAAAAAACAAAGAGTTCAAAATAGAAAAATCTAAAATACAGTGTCATAACTTAAAAAGAAAATTCTGTGCCCTAGTCCTGTGGGCATGCTATAGCAAAAATACCATAGACTAGCCAGGCTTATATATAATAAATACTCATTTCTCACTGTTCTGGGGTTGGAAAGTCCAAGATCAAGGCACTGGAAGATTCAGTGCCTGGTGAAACCTCACTTCCTCATTGATGGTGCCTATTTGCTGTGTCCACACTTCATAGAAGGGGCAAGAGAGCTGTCTAGGGCCTTTTTCTGTAACTTCCCTAATCTAATTCATGAGGGATCTACCTTCGTCAACTAATCACCTCCCAAAGGTCCACCTTCTAATGCCCTCATGCCGAGCATTAGGTCTCAACATATGAATTTGAGGAGAGCACAGACAGACTGTAGCCCCCTTCTCTCAACCATAGCCTATACGTATTTTGAAATAAGCACTTCTTACATTGATTTGTATTTTCTTCCACTGATCTTTTCATTTTTGTTGTAGATTGGTTTTGTTCCTATTATTATAACAAAGAAAAAATTCCCCCCAAACCTATCAGTTAGGAATCATTCATCTGCTAGAAACAAAGAAACAAAAATAAAACAAATACAACCTAAGGACCAGTAGCTCAAACAAATATCTTTTTCCAAATTATCAGAAGCATAAGGGAGATGGGTACTGGCGCAGATTTAATGGCCTCCCTGATAATTTCTGACTTTTCCTCAGTGTCACAAAATAGCTTCAGGGCTCCTGGTACATTCACATCCAGTGCAGGAAAGAAGAAGGAAGGGACAAGGCCATCATGCAAAGTAATTATAAGAAGTGCAAAACTCTTCCCGTACCACCTCACCACAGCAGACCTCCTATATTCTCCTTGGCCAGAATCGGGTAAAGGATCATTCTTACCTACAAAGGAGGTGAGGATCACCTTCACAATAATGAGCCAAAGCCAGAGACTGGACACATTGCCAACACCTGGCAAGTAACATTCCATTAACAAGGAAGAAAAGGGGGTACTGGATACCTAACTAGGCATCTTCCATAAAACATGATCTCCACATTTATTTTTTTTAAAGATTTTACTTATTTGCAAGAGAGAGAGAGAGCTAGTACACACAAGCAGGCAGAGAGGCAGGCAGAGGCAGCGAGAGAAGCAGGCTCCCTGCCAAGCAAGGAGCCCGATGCGGGACTCGATTCCAGAACCCTGGGATCATGACCTGAGCCGAAGGCAGCGGCTTAACCAACTGAGCCACCAAGGCGTCCCTGATCTCCACATTTAAACAGAAAACCAAATGTCTGGTCTAACCTCATGTTCTAGACACTCCTCTCCCACCTCCCAGAAGGCATCAAGGCTTGAAGGCTTAAAGGTTCCAAGTTGTATAGGACTTTATGGATTTTGACCAGGTGCTCTGTTTGCCTTTAAAAGAAAGGAAAAATAGGAGCAGGGCAGGAGAAGGTTGTCTGAAAATGGGGATAGTGGAAAAGAGAATTAGAACATTGGACTCCATTAGGAAGCTGCCCGTAAACTAGGGTTGCTGTTACAGCTTCCTATTCTAACCCACTGCTCACAGAACTAGAAATTCAGCATTTACTCTTGCAAGATATCAGATGGTCCACCCAAGCCAAGGAGGAGAAACAGAGGAATTATGTTGTAGGAATTAACTTCAGGGTTAACCACTATCCATCTTTATTTTAAGTGCTGTGCCCACTTGTGATCCTTGAAAACAAAAGATTTGGGTTGGATCCTAGAATAAAGCAATAAATGATGTCAGTTTAGTGCATTAAATAAAGTGGCAAGAGGGGCACCTGGGTGGCTCAGTGGGTTAAAGCCTCTGCCTTCGGCTCAGGTCATGATCCTAGGGTCCTGGGATCGAGCCCCGCATCGGGCTCTCTGCTCAGCAGGGAGTCTGCTTCCTCCAATCTCTCTCTCTGCCTACTTGGGATTTCTGTCTGTCAAATAAATAAATGAAAATCTTTTAAAAAAATAATAAAAAAAAATAAAGTGGCAAGAAACCCATGAGAGGGAATCTATGGACATAATAGACTACACTACACTATATTATATCTTTTCTGTAGATTGCCAACAGGATAATGGAGAGAGATGAAATAAAAACATTATTTCTTGATAATCTCAACAAGATATGAAACCCTTATTGTTGTTTATAGGACCAATATATCTAGCATGAAATTCCCACCTTTCTGACCATCTAAATTCTAACCTTTCTTTAAGTCTCTTTCTCTCCCTCTCTCTGGAATATACTATACAACTCATTTTGTTCATTCATCTTTTTAACAAGTAACTCGGAGGAAGTTCCATTTTTGGTAAGTTTCCAGCACAGTAAGGAAACCAGCTCTTGAGAGTGAATTTGGAAAATGATAGAAGACATGGTGCTACATGAGTAATGATTTTGAAAATGGCTACATTTGCCTCATGTGAACATATTGATAATCTCTTTTTCCCCTTTACTTTCCTTTTCTTTTTTTAACATTCTTTTATTTATTTTAGAGAGAAAGGAGAGCAAGAGTGCAAGTGGGAGAGGGGCAGAGGGGAGAGGGAGAGGCAGAGAATCTCAAGTAGTCTCCCTGCTGAACCCAACATGGGGCTCAATCCCACGACCCTGAGATCATGACCTAAGCCAAAATCAAGAGTCAGATGCTTAATCCACTGAGCCACCCAGGCACCCCTCCCTTTACTTTCAAATGTACTTTAAGTATATAGACACATTTTAAAGTAACACAACCTATTCTAGTTTCCCTACAACTATTCATTAGGGTTGTCCAGCTTGTAATTAAAAATTACTAAGCACTCGAAGTATGCAAAGAAATAGGAAAATATGGGGTGCCTGGGTGGTTCAATGGGTTAAAGCCTCTGCCTTGAGCTCAGGTCGTGATCCCGGGGTCCAGGGATCGAGCCCCACGTCGGGCTCTCTGCTTGGCGGGGAGCCTACTTCCCTCTCTCTCTCTCTGCCTGCCTCTCTGCCTACTTGTGATCTCTGCCTGTCAAATAAATAAATAAAATCTTAAAAAAAAATAGGAAAATGTGACTCATAGTCAAAGATAAAAGCAGTCAGGGGCTCCTGGGTGGCTCAGTGGGTTAAGGCCTCTGCCTTTGGCTCAGGTCATGATCCCAGGGTCCTGGGATCGAGCCCCGCATCGGGCTCTCTGCTCAGCAGGGGGCCTGCTTCCTCCTCTCTCTGCTTACTTGTGATCTCTCTCTCTCTCTGTCAAATAAATAAATAAAACCTTTAAAAAAAAAAAAGATAAAAGCAGTCAGTAGAAATAGTGAGATTACTCAGGTGAGGGAATTAGGTGGCAAGGACTTTAAAGCACCATTGAAAATGTGTTCAAGGACTTAGGAAATGACAAGCATGAGTGAATCGGTAGGAATTATCAGCAGAGAACTGAAAAAAAAAAAAGGAAATTCTAGAACTGAAAACTATAATATCTGTAATGAAAAAGTCATTAAATGGGCTTAATAGCACATGGACATCTGGAGAACAAAGGACCAGTGAATCTGAATACTGACCTGTGGAAATTATTTAAATCCAAAGAACAAAAAGAAAAAACAAATTTGAAAAAAATCTAAACATTTATTAATTTTTATTTTAAATTGAATTATAGTTGACAAATAAGAGAAAAAAATTTTTTAAAAATGAACAGAGCTTCAATGCATGTAACAAAATATCAAACAACCTATATGTTAGAGTTTAAGAAAGAAAGGAGAGAAAGAATGGGGCAGAGAAAGTACTTGAAGACATAATGGTCCCAAATTTTCCAAATTTGGCTTTAAAAAGCCATCAAAACAAGTAAAAAATCGACCTACAAATCCAGGAAGCTCTGTAAACACTAAATAAGACAAATACAAGGAAAACCACATTTTAGCACATCATTGTCCAACTGCTGAAAAGCAAAATCTTAAAAACAGCCAGAGGAAGAAAAGAAATAAAATCATGATACAGGGATTGATTATACAAATGAAGGCTTATTGTTCATCAGAAACAAGGGAGACATAAATGAGTATATCTAACTTTTGTAATATTGAGAGGGGAGGAAATGAATGGGGAAGAAGGAGAAAAGAGAAATGGTGTGTCAACCAAACAGAAAGCAAATTTCTGGACACACTTAGTGGGTTTGAGAGGACCCTGTAGAAGCCGCTTGATTGCTCTACCTTATCTAGAGAATATAAAGGAGGTAACAGGAATGAAGACCTCCCCTCAAGGAGATAATAATGTGATTGTATTAGCTGAAAAAAAAAAGTCTAAGAAAGAAGAGATGGAGGGAGGCGAGCTAGAGTGGTTAAGGAAGGCTAAGAGGAGCAGGTTGGGGAGAGCATCAACGATGCTTGGAGAATACGGTCCAATGGGGATAGAAAGGCACGCAGCACAGGGAAGAGTCCCAACAAAGATGGAGGAGTGAGCATGGTACCCTCAGAAATCAGACATGGATGGGAGTGAGTAGGGAGAAGGAGTTCAGAGCCCAGGGATCATCAAGCCTTATTTTCCTCCTTAATTGATGACCTGCATAGTGCTACAGGTAGCATAGGACAGGGATCACATGTTGAGGCTCTGAAGTCAGACCACCCAGATTCAAATCCTTTCTTCCACACGTATTAGCCGGTTGCCTAGACAAGTTATTTGGCCTTCAGGGGTTTTCTCTTTCTTCACTTGTTAGCAGATAGCAAACCTGTATCTAGGCAAAAATATGTGTAGGGCTCTTAGAACAGTGCCTGAAATACTGTAAATGGTCAGTCATGTTTGCTATTATTCTTAAATCAAGTTCTTGATAAATATTTGGTGACCGATTATTAAAGGGATTGGTGGTATTTGCTGAAGCAAAGTGGTTGTCCCAAACAAGGGCTAACATATGTTTAAGGCAGCTGGGATATAAGCATGATAAACAATCAACCCACAAAAACAGAAGCCACGTATGAAGTGATCTTGTCACCTGGAAGTCACCAGTCACATTCAGATGGGGTGAATAGGATGTGCCAAGCAACAGCATCTCATTGGAAGAGAGGTTGAAGCCATTGATCTCAAGAGAGAAAAATCTCTAAATATGAGAGACCTTAAATTGGACTCAAATCATGTAATTTTTAAATATCACTTGAAAAACAACTATATAAACCTAGATTTATTGCTTACAGAGTCACCTCTGAGCAAGGAAATAAACTTTTTTCTTTGAAAATGAAGACTTTAAAATGAAAATTGGCCAATTACTATAATTGGATCCACCAATTACTATGAAAAGTTCCTTTATTTCCTAAAGCCATGACCAATACAGACAGAGAAAATTGGCCATTTGTTACTTCATACCCTTTTGTGGGAGACAAGTATCCCCCTTGAAAGCATACTTTCTAAGCTGAGGCTGCATGAGAGAATTCAAAGGACCTTTTTTTACCCCCCACAGCGACAGCATCTACTCATATTCAAGTTCTATGTTGTTGATAGTTGTTGACAGTACTGCCTCCAAAGCAAGTATCCTGAAGGTTATTAGTGGGTGTTTTTATCCAAGAGCTCTAGCTCATGACATCTGCCATCCAAATGAGAATTAAAACTAGGGTAGAGGACTTAATTCTCAGGTCACCATCATATTACCAAAGGATTAGCTTGTACTTTTGAGCTCTCATACGTCCAACCAACTGATATCCATCTAGCTATGAGATTTTAACTATTTTTCAAATATAGATCATTCTACGTAGGAATCCCCGGCTGGGAGATACCAGAATTTATGATACTTTCTGGAAATACCACAACTGACTTAAGATGGAAAAGTAAATTAAAAAGTGAGGTGCTGGGACTTCGTAGAGTCTGGAGCGACTATAAACTTTGAGACTTCTGGGGTCTCAAAGTTTAACTTACTTCCATCTCATCTTATGAATGGGCATTTAAGTCATTCCAAGGTTTTGAGAACTGATCCTATTTCTAAACCCCAGGTATGTGAGTGATAAGTTTTATATTGAATCATAATTTCAACTTATCTGTGGAAATGTTTGGAGTCTAAAAGAATAAATGATCGAAACAAAAATCAAATCACCAATTCCCACAAGACTTTGAAGATAGACAAGGTGTATTGTACAAATATCTATACCTGGGGCGCCTGGGTGGCTCAGTGGGTTAAAGCCTCTGCTTTGGGCTCAGGTCGTGATCCTGGGGTCCTGGGATCGAGCCCCACATCGGGCTCTCTACTCCGCGGAGAGCCTGCTTCCTCCTCTCTCCCCCTGCCTGCCTCTCTTGCCTACTTGTAATCTCTGTCTGTCAAATAAATAAATAAAATCTTTAAAAATATATATCTATAACTTAATCCTTGTAGTACAGTCTAGGGACCATCTGTTAGCAATGTCTCTCAAGCTTCTTCCACCAGAAGTATGTGAGCTATGTGAAATTTTTGTCAGGTACAGGAGAAAGAGAGTGACTGACAAGATAGGCACAATGACCTTGGTAGAGGCTACTTGTTTATTAGCCCTCAAGCTACATAGTTTAAACAATTTTGACCCAAAAACATCCACATGAGCTAGAAAAATTTTGTAAAAATTATCCAACAAGATTCTGTTGAAACACACTAGCAGAAAAATATCCAAATTATCCAGAGTGAAACATACTTTCCTCTTGGATTGTATTCCTCTTGGACTGAAATTTTTCTCAAGTATGGTCAACAGAGCTTAGGTCTATTGATGCCTTGGCAAACATGAGTTCTCCTCTAGTACTAAGGCATCCTCTGGGATTAGCTGGTACCAAAAGCCTCAGTGATGTCACTGAGACTGTATCCTATGAAGAACACCCCTGAAATGAGCCAGGCTGGTCTTGGCACCATACCTGTTTCCCACTTCCTTTCTTTCATCTTCTTTCTCCAACCACTTAGGACACCTGGCCATCGGACACTTGCTATAGATTCCCATGGGAGCCTTTCTCAGCAGTGTTGTCCCAAGAATTCTGTCCCCACTCTTCCAGGAATCAGGGCAGTAGAACCCAACTTAGGGACATAGCGTGGCGTAGTCAGTCACAACAGCCTTCCGCAATCAACCCAACATCTGAGATGTCAATGTTGGGAGGCATGGAACTTTTACTTTTATCTTTTATCTTGCCACAAAACTTGATGCTGTCTTGATATATCAACTGTCTTTGGGAGAAGGGTCAAAGCTCTGCGAGTTACGAAAGGAAAGTCTCATTTATTTCTAAACTCTTCGTCCTTTTTCATAATTGCTGGAATCTGCTTCACAGCCAGATTCCCAGAGACAAGCTATAGCAAGGTCCCCTCTTCTCCTCTAATGCACATGCAGTCCTTTCTTTATTAAAGAGCCCAATCTCTCCCTTCTTACACAAGCCAGCTTCTCACTTTCAGGGCTTGTTGAAAACACAGGGTATTTGTCTTTATGTAAAATGATGTCAGGCATCTGAGCCTTTAATGGATGTTGAGACTCCACAATCCTTGGGCAGTGCGGGGAGGGGGAAGTGGGACTGGGAGGAGGGTATGTGTGCTGTGAAATCATGTTTGAATCCTTAAGGTAAGAATTTTAATGAGAAACAACTGTCAAAGAAGCTTATTTTCTGAACTGGTACCACAATTTTATTTTGAAAAATGAGTTTTTGCAAAAACCGGCCAGTGTTGAGCAGCTTAGGGGAAAGAGGGCTGTTTTGAGTATCTGACCAGAACTGAAAAATAAGGGAACACACTTAAAGAGAAAGGACATGCTCTCTCCCATGAAGAAACAGGAGAACTTTCTGCCATCCCGCTAGGCCAGTGTTTTCCTGGCTCTGCAGTGCTCTTGTAAATTTGTAAATTTGCCACAGCTCACTTGTAAACTTGCTGGGGTGGCAGGGACACATGATTCTTGGCTGGGAGGCCTGCCAGCTATCAGAAGCCCCCAACTCTCAGGAGGGAGAAGGGACGGGTGCCCAGAGACCACCCCGGGTTGTATTTATTTGGGGGATATTTGCTGGTACTGATAGCAAGTCCCGCTAGACAGATACAGCCCACGTCGGAATGTCTTGTTGAGAATTCCATCAGCTTCCCAGTATCAGACCTAGCACCTTATAAAACAAATTCTTACATTATAACAAAGGTAAGTGCAGCCTTCACTATCTGGCCCTACATGTCACCTGATCTCTTAGGTTCTTCCCTGCCTGAATCCATCACGCCAGAAACCCCTTGTTTATTCTCAGTAGGCAGAAACCCATAATTCTTACTCATTTTATCGATTTTCCCTCTGTTCACAAATCCCCCTTCATTCCTCCTCATTCCTGGTTACCTCATTGTCCCTTGGTCTCCAAAGAATCATCTCACACCCACAAGCCAGACAGATTAATGTCCCTAGTTCCCAAGATGTGTGTTTGGGCTGACTCCAGCTGACCACTGGGATTTTGAGCCATGACCCTATCCTGAGGGAAACTCCCTCTCTTTTTATCCTAAATTTATGCATATTCCTGATCCTCCATCTGAGCCTAAAAAAAAAGTCTTTCTAGCTTCCCAAAACTTTCTAAGGGGAAACTTAACACTCTCTTATCATCCGTACACCTCCCTTGAACATTTGAACCCTGAAAGGGAGTACAGGCCCTCTTAGAAATTTGGAATGATTTACATTGCATTATTTGGGAATTTTAAGTCAGTATTTCTTGACCTGGGTGATTCGTGCTGTGGGTTAACCGATCTCAGGTATGGATGGGATGAACTGACCACCTCTACCTCCTTGTCACACCCGCTGAACTCACCATGGAAAATCTACCATGACAGACAGTCAGCAATGTGGCTGAAAGATGGCCTTCGGGGTACAGAGGCATCAACAAGTATTTTACCTTCTTCTTCTTTTTTTTTTTTTTTTTAAAGATTGTATTTATTTACTTGACAGAGAAAGATCACAAGTAGGCAGAGAGGCAGGCAGAGAGAGAGGAGGAAGCAGGCTCCCTGCTGAGCAGAGAGCCCAACGTGGGGCTCCATCCCAGGACCTTGAGATCATGACCTGAGCCGAAGGCAGCGGCTTTAACCCACTGAGCCACCCAGGTGCCCCAAGTATTTTATCTTCTTGAAGAAAGGAGAAGAGAAAGAGAAACAGTTCTAGAATAGCCTACCCACCTAACTTCCGTTTTAGAGATGCTATTCTAGCTCTCATAGTTTTACTGGGCTTATTTTTCTAGTTTTCTTTTTGTTTTTTTGTTTTGTTTTGTTTTGTTTTTATTTCTTTAGTTTTTGAAGAAGCTTCTTGCTTATATTTTTTAAAAAAAGAGTCACCTTTGACTACCGTAGTTTTAAAAAGAATTCAGGATGGTTTTCAGAGGAATAAGTTATATGAATAGATTACGTGTTTGTTTTATCGACATTTATGATGCTGCAGAATCATATTCATGTCATGATGTTCACCACACTCGTGACTTTTACTTAGAGAAACACCAAAATTGAACAGGTGCAATTGGTCCACATAAGGATAATTCTGTGTCAGAATACTTAGGGCACCCTCCCATTTCCCCTTGTTCTCCCCTCTCCTCCTGTTCTCCCTCCTTACAGTCACTGCAACCATCCTAGTCATTGTTCAAAACTATTATAGGGTTTAACACAATGTTCAGATGTGGTAAATTGATGGCAAGTTCTTGGTTTGGTTGGGTTCTCTCAATCTGTTGGCTGGGTAGCTTAGGACACAGCCGTGAAAACAATGCAGTGACTAGAAATGCTGGTCCCAGTGGCAGAAGTCTAAGAAAGCGGGCTTTAGGGGATAAAAAGAGATGGAAATAAACCAGTCAGAATCTTACTTTCCGGATTCCCTGTGCTGGTAGCCATGAGAGATTATGGCACGTCTCTTCTACCGAGGACAAGCACAAATCATCAGCATATACCCAACTATCTCCACACGCGGGAGAGAAGAGGTATTTACATGACTAGTGTTGACAGCGATGTCATCATTTAATTTAGTCACAGCGACCTGTCCATCAAATTTATGTCTGCACATACCTTTACCTTAAATTCAGATACCTATTTTGCCTTCCTTGCATCTACTTAACAAAGTAGCCTTGTCATCTGAAAACAAACAAACAAACAAAAAAAACAAACACCAAAAAAACCAAACCATGGATTTTTGAAACTATACATTCAAGGGTAATGTCAGAGGGAAGAAATCAAGCATATGAAATTATTTCGAATACACTAGACGATGGGGAAAATCAAACTGAGCAGGTTTTGAGTCTTCTTGTTTTTAAACGAATCATCCACTTCGTGGCAGACTGTACTTTCCAAGATGGCTGCAGTGAGACCATCCATCACACATTCTCTTCTTATGACCTGAGGGTGACACTCCTTCGACAGAGAGATACAGTTTGTGTCCACTCCTCTCAAATATGATGGGGGTCTGTGACGATGGTAGAAGGGACACTGTGTGACTTCAAAGACTAGGCCATAAAAGGGGGTCCCGCTTCTCCCTCGTTCTCTTGAGACACTGCTCTTGGAACCTGCCACTGTGCTTTGAAGAAGCCAAGTAGCCACTGAGAGCCCCAGGTAGATGTTGTCGCTGACAACCCAGTTGTGGTCCCCCCGTCAGACAATACCATTCACCAGTCGTGTACATGAGTGAGCCTTCAGATGATTTCAGTTCACGGGAGTTGTCCCCAGCATTTGAGCTATCACAGCTTATGCTCTGTGTAGCAGTCGGTTCTTGCTGAATCCCACCCAAATTGCAGGTTTGTGAGCAAATAAAAAAGATGATTGTTGTTCTAAGCCACCAAGTTTGGGGTGTTTTCTTATATACCAATAGATAACTCCAACCTTGAACTTTCCCCTCCTACTGGGAGTTTGCTGTTGGTCCTATAAGTATTATGTTACAGCCACATACAATGAAACCACCTAAGCCAGGATCTTCAGTCCCTAAGATTTAGCCTTAGGAAAAAGTGGAAGCCCCACGTAAAAGGAGTACTGTGGACTAAGAAGAAGTGTAAAAACAAGTGCAGCTAGCGTCAATAATACAGGAATGGTTGCCGTTCCTGAGTCACCATCTGCTGTCCCAGAGCAGAAATGAATTGAGAAAAGTTTCTTGACCGAGACTGTTGGTTTAAAAAAAAATTTAAAAAGGAACTTCAAGAAAGAAGGATGGACAGGCTAGTAGAAGGTGACAAGCATTAAATCATGGACTTGGAATGAATCTGGTCTTTGTATCACAGAATTCCAGAATCTCGAGATTGTATGAGGCCAATTAGATTTGGTCTAAACCACCTCTCTCGTTGAATCCCTGAGCTCCATGTGCAAGGTACTTGAACATTTATTATCTAGTTTCTGTTTAAACATCTTTGATGCCAAGGGAAGCCCCCTTAATTTCCAAAAAAAAAAAAAGTGGCTACGAGAGTCTTCTTTCTTAGCTTAGATGAAAAGCACCTCTCTACAACTTTTATTTTTTGGTTTTACTGTAAAGTTGCATCTTTTTCAGGGAGTTTGGTTCTAAAGTCAACATGAGTCGACAACTGCATATGGGCCAAACCCAGCCTTGCAAATGCTTCTGGAAAACACCCCCAAGGTCATTAGCCTATGACCTCTCAGTCAGTATTCCCTCCAGTGTCAGAACTGATATGTGCATTTAAAACATCCATGTATTTTTCAAGGCTGGGGTCACAGTCAGATTGGGGAGATGTTTGTGTTCTGAGAGGCAAAGTGGTACTGAGATGGGAGATTCACACTTTCTGTCTCCTGTTTGTTGGGGCCACATATATGCCCATTGAGCGGAAAAGCTGCAGGAGCCAACACTATATAGGTGTTGTATATATAATATAGTGTTGTATTATATACTATATAGGTGTTGTATTATTTCCTTTTAAAATGTGATTATTTTAACAGAGCTCATGTCATTGCACTTGTGTCCATTAAACCCATATATGGCATGATATCACTGTTGAATTATAGCTACCAATATCTTAAGTCTCTTTTATTATTATGAAATGGTTAAACATGTAGAAAAAAGCAGATACCCACAAACTCATGACCACCATCAACAAATGTTAGCTTGCCTTCTTTACCTCTTCTTTATATACGCTTTTACTTGTCCAGGTCTCCCATGTGTAGTATTTGTGCACCCATATAACCACACTGTCAAAGTACTGATTCATCAGTGATTTATTGAATCCCTACTCTGTATCACAAAGGTGCTTAGAGAGCCTTCATTCACAACATTTAGCACAACAATGAATGGAATAGTGTTGTTGACCAAGCCAGAGACCGATCACTAATGACAATTAACCCTTTGAGTCCCAGTGTCACCTACTCCAGGAAAACCTCCCTCATCATTACTTGCAAGGATAGCTGCCCCCACCTTTGTACATTTCTCTATTGTAACATTTGTACTCTTGTAATCATTGACTACTTGTCTGTCTTCCCCTCTTTAAGTCCTTTAATGGCAAAATGTCCTCATATTTATCTTTATGTTCTTAACCTTTATCAGTGTTCCAGAACTTTAAAAAGTGCCCGTTCATATTAGGTGCTCCAAAATGCTTTTTAAGGACACAGGTTAAGATTAAAACAATTGAGTCAAATCTTCCTTCCTTTCCTTAGAGGAATGCTGCCCACAGGATCACTAACAGATCATCACTTCTAACCATGGAGATTGGCTATCCTTCAAGACAACCCATTCCTTTTTTGAACGGTTCTAGATTTTGAAATTCTTTTGTCATATTAAGCCCCAAGGCAGTTTCCTGTACCAACACTATAAGTTCTTGTTATAAATAAATTCTTTTTTTTTTTCCTGAATGTCAAGGAGTCTTTTATGGTACTCACTTGGGTAACTAAACCGTTGTTAATGAATATGTCTTACATATAGTAAGCCAGCAGAACTGAAGAAATAAATTCAGTGCTCAGAACTGACGCACTTTCTGAGGCATCCCATTAAGGATTTCTACCCTGAATTCTTTCCAGAAGCTAATTGGGGCTGTGAAGACCACAGAGCACAGGTGTTCCATGTTCCATACAGCTCACATTCCTATATAAACACGCTGCTGCTTTCTTGAGCATCTCAGGCTCTTGGGTGGTCTTAGGGCTGTGTTAAAAGGGAAACAAGTTGGACTTTTCTCTCCTTGCTAATCATTCAAGGACCTGGTTAGCATACAACTATGCTGTATTCTGGAATCTCTGTTTCTTGAGTCCCTGAGTTCACACTTGAAGAGAAACCTAAGAGACTAAACCTGGCCCCAGACTTGATTGAATAACCAAAAGCCCGTCGGTTAAATAAAACTGGGACAAACAGGTAACTTCCCTGCTAAGTTCAATGCTTTTCTATAAATTCTTGATCGTACTATTATTTAGTAAGTTGCAAGCCATTGACACTTTCCCCTGGAAATATGGAAGCAACACACTTTCTGAAATTATAGGCTTTTGTCCCAAAGGTTGCAGATTTTTCTAAATGGTGGTCAGTTCATACAATTTTATAGGAGAGCATTCATTATTCCCTTGGTATTCTTGTGTGTCAGATACTGTGCTAGAAGCTTCACAGAACAGGACACCTGGATGGCTCAGGTTACGATCCCAGCATCCTGGGATCCAGTCCAGCATTGGGCTCCTCGCTCAGCAGGGAACCTGCTTCTCCCTCTGCCTGCTGCTCCCTCTGCTTGTATGCCCGCTCTGTCAGTCAGTCAAGTAAATAAAATCTTAAAAAACAAACAAACAAAACTTCACAGATCTTATTAATGTAAACCTTATAACTATGCTGAGAATATAAGTATTATGTTTCCCATTTTATAGATGAAGCAATGGAGGCTCAAAAAAGAAAAAGTTTCAAAATCACTGAACGGCAGAAACCATTCAAATCCATATAGTTCTGAGTCCAAAGCCGATGTGAGTTATACGAGGCCATGCCTCCACTCCTTTGCAGAATCAGCTTCACTCCATGATCTTCCATTTGGAGCTGAGCTCTGTCTTTACTTCTTCATCCTAGGTTCCTGTATCACTCCTTTTATCTGCCTGTGGTTGGTAACATCCTCTTAAGACAAGATTGTAACATCCTTGCTGTATCAATCTTGCCTCATTTCATTTTAAAATAATGTCAACCTTAAGAACAGCTGGGATATAGTAAAGTGATTGCAATGAATGTCTGCTAGCTTCTCTTTTTTACCTCCATTTTGGGTTGACAAGAAGGGAGGGATGGAAAGAGGTGATTTTTACTTAATAGTGCCCAGCAGACAGTTTAGTAAGAAGATGAATTTATTTTATAAATTTTGGATCATCTGGACTGAAAAATCAGGGATAGTTTTACTACTATTATGAATATTTTATTCATATTATTTTGGATTTTTTTTTTTTCATTCATCTTCATACCCCATAGCAAATTATTTAGTCCAGGGCTCGACCAAATCTGACCCACTGCCTATTTTTATAAATAGAGTTTTAATGGCACACAACCACACTTGCTCCTTTATATATCATTTGTGGCTGTTTTTGCACTATAAAAGCGAGTGAAATAATTGCAACAGAGACTGTATGGCCCACAGAACCTAAAAATATTTACTTTCTGACCCTTTACAGAAACAGTTTGCTGACCCCTGCTTTAGGCAGAACAAAACAAAACGTATGGATGTTTCAGTCCAGCAATGAATCTCTGTGTCTAGACTAGAATGTGGAGGAATTTGGACTTGGATGGCTGGACTAGAATGTCTTTAAAGACATTTGCAACCCTGCACTTCAAGGATTTAAAAATTCAGCTTTAGAAAGAGAGATAGAGAGAGAGATAGGACCAAGAAAGCAGATGTGGACTTGGAATACAATGGGTATGTTAAAAAACAGGCATTTCTGTTTTGATGATTCTTACTATGCTGATGCTCAGATATAGCAAACTGCCCATCCAGCATGTTAGTTAAATCTTGAAGAGTCTCTAAAGACGGTTAAGGCTAAATACATGGAATTGAGCCATATGTGATTATATTGACATCAACAAGCATGTGAGAGAAGTCTATCTACATAATTGTACCGTTTTGCTTGTCGGGGTTTATAAAATATTATTCACATCTTCGATGAAAACTCCCTCCAGTCATGGAAGCTTGTAATTATGTGAACATTTTATTAATGTATTTATTGACCTCTGACCTTACTCACCCGGCTGCATGAAACAATAGAAGAAACGTGGTCTCTTTCTTGGAAGATGGCGCCCATTGGTTCTTGGATGCACTTCCTGTGCCTTGGGAAATCTTATGATGTTTGGGTTATTTTTTAAGCTATTCCCAAGTAATTAAGGTGCATGTCTTAAAAATTATGTATGTCAGAGTCCCAAATACTTGAGATCTAATGCCAGCTAGATTCCTTTTCACATCTATGGGAACTTTGGTTGCATTTTAGTTAGAAAACCCATCCTTTGAAATTAGAGTATTTTTTAAAAGTTTTTATATTAATTCCAGTTAGTTAACTGAAATTACAGTATTTTCGAGCCTTCTATAGTCCCTGTAGATCCTCATTTGGCTCACTGGTTAGTCACCTAGTCTTTTAACTTGGACCAAACTTTCTCTGAATACAAGAAGGACATCAAAAGTGGATGTTTACAAGCATCTAATCCCTGTATTGCTCAAAGTCATCATGCACAAATATTTAAAAAATATTATCTTGGTATATTATCAAGCATCTATGCTAGGAAATACAAAGACTGAATTCAATTTAATATCAAAACACACTTGGGGCACCTGGGTGGCTCAGTGGGTTAAGCCTCTGCCTTCGGCTCGGGTCATGATCTTGGGGTCCCGGGATCAAGCCCCACATCGGGCTCTCTGCTCGGCGGGGAGCCTCCTTCCCCCTCTCTCTCTGCCTGCCTCTCTGCCTACTTGTGATCTCTCTCTGTCAAATGAATAAAATCTTTAAAAAAAAATGTTTAAAAAAAAACACACTTGTGTGAGTGAAACAATAGAATGTATAAGAACACCTGTAGGGTTGAGAGTGATTTGCATGGGGAGATAAACAGCTTATGATTTGAAAACTGGAAAGAGGTCTTACCTTGGAAGGAAAAAAGAGGTGCTTCCAGAGGAGAAAAGGTTTGTTTTCATGTGTGGACCTTGGGGATGGATTGTGGGCACCACCCACCAGGAGGTCAGAGCTGTTTGCACATTACACTCACACAGCACCGTTGTGAACGTACTGATGGGATGTTTTGTAATTGTTCTCAAGTCAGCCAACATATAAATATTTTATCTTCTGAATCAATAAAGAGAAGAATTTTTGTCACCTATTTCTTTAGCATTTCCTCTCTTTTCTTCACCCATCAGTGCCTAATGAAATATTTTTTGGTAGGTACTTAAAAAGTATTTATAGATGAATGACTTTACTGTTTTAATTAGCTCATCGCTATATCTACTGAGAATAAAAAATAATTGCATAAACTTAGACTTGTAGACAAGAAAATTCTGGGGAGAAAATTTACAAGTTCTAGAATTGTTTTAAAAGAGTACTTCTGTAATGATTCTTGATGAATCCATTAACTTTTCTTTCACATAACAATTTGTCAATAAATCAATTGGCCCAATGACCACTTTGCTCACTTAATGATCCATAATTTTTTTTGACCAGTAATAAAGGGGGACTTTGTGTTTCAGTCAGTCTGCTCAGTATAGCTTACTTACGGAAGAGATTATTTCTTGGGCTTTTAAACATGCTGGAATGAGGCATGTCACCAGTCTCCATGATTTTTAAAAGTGGTATGGTTTTTATCTTCCAGTATATTTTCCACCCAGCCTACTGCTTTTCCTACTTCTCATCATTTACAGATTTTCTTTCTTGATGGGGAGAGGAAGGAATTGGATTATAGGCAATTCACAGGACTGGTTTTTTTTCTACACAGATGGTGGGAAGGCTCTGTGTGCATGTGATATAATGAGACTATGAAGATGCAGGTGTGGTGATGTCCAATAGTATCAAGCTTGGAATTTTTTCAATTGTGTTAACAACCACAAAGCAACAAGTGTTTGGTGAAACAATAATATTGGAAAATTGGTCTTTCAGCAGACTGGCTCTTTAATGAACTGGCAGTCAATGATTTACTATTTGGCTGGTTTTCCACACTGGTCTACTTCTTGTAAAATCATCTTCTTTCTCCCAAGAAAGACTCACTTGCCTG
The DNA here is from genome assembly GCA_004024625.1 of Mellivora capensis. Lineage (NCBI taxonomy): Eukaryota > Metazoa > Chordata > Mammalia > Carnivora > Mustelidae > Mellivora > Mellivora capensis. The sequence continues at coordinate 41,933 of PISX010004072.1, read as the reverse complement.
CACTGCCAAAACGAGTCTCATCTAGAAGTAGGTGGATGGAGCTTCTGCCATCCTGTCCAACCCTATAGTTTTAGAATAATAAATTGTTACACCCTGTATATAAAGGGGAGAATCTCTTAAGGTGTCTTTTTAGAGAATGTGAAGGATCTTTTTAGTTATTAAACATTTCAATGTGATAGCATTAAAAATAAGGCTGCATTTTATTTATTTATTTTATTTTTTAAAGACTATTTATTTGAGAGAAAGAGAAAAAGACGGCATGAGTAGGGGGAGTAGCAGAAGGAGAGGGAGAAGCAGACTCTCCGCTGAGTACAGAGCCTGATATGGGGTTCCATAGCAGGACCCGGTGATCACTCATGGGATTCTATCCCAGGACCCTGAGATCATGACCTGGGCCAAAATTAAAAGTCAGCCACTTATCTGACTGAGCCACCCAGGCTCCCCAAAACTTCATTTGACTCACTAAAATGGCTCATAATTCCTAGTAGGAGATAAAAATAGAGAACTAGGCTGTGTGTGGCAAGAAGGGAGAGAGAAGAAGCATATATGTAAGGAAATGTGTAAAAATGCTTAAGGCCACAAGGAAAGAGGAAATATGCCTGAGGTTGGAACATGGTACATGGCTGTTAGAGTCTGATGGTGCTACTGTACCTGGGGGTGTATCCTGGTAAGAGACAAAGAAGATTATGTGTGTTAAATATAGAAGGTCCACCCTCGCAAAACATTCAACCATCATAAAATATTCAGCAGCAAATAGCTGGTAATAGATATAAGCAATTTCCAGGCTTGCTTCGTTGCCCTCACCCTGCCCATATACCTTAGCCATTGAAATGGGGCTCCAAAGACTGCAAGGCAGAACGTAGGCTCTGACGTTCCAATGACTGGGCCAACCCTACTTCACCAGCATTTTCAGTGGCGAGAGCCAGAGGTTGATGGCAACAGGCCACTATCTGGATAATGAAAGCAACTAGATGTCGCTCCCAAAATATTGATCTATGTTCTATGTTCTATGTTCTATGTTCCATGTTCTATGATCTATGTTCTTTTCTGTTAATGGGACACTGGCATCCGGGATGAAAAGTCTGTAGAAAAAGCTCAAATATCACTCTACCATGTTTCCCTGTGCATCTTGTACAACATGTCCAGCGTTTTAAATAGAGGTTTCCATTCTTCAAATGTTGAAGTGTTAGTTTTCTTATTTCAGGTATCAGAGCGGGGCCTCGACTCCTCACCAATCTGCCTTCCTAACACAAGGCAACCAACTTGAAATTCCCTGGAAATTCTTCTTGGTATGAGCCTTTTTCTTTCCATTATTTCTTCTCTCACCTTCTCTTTTTTCACTGGATTGAATTCACTCCTTTTTTTTTTTTTTTTTTTTTTTTTTTCCCACTGGAAAAGGAGCTGCATCAGGCATAGAGGAACAGGAAAAGGTTTTTTCACCTGCACAACTTAGGTAGCAATGCAGACATCTGGCAGCAAGGAGTTATAGAAAAAGTCTCCATTCGTTTCTTCCCCCTCTTTTAAAGGGAGGCTTTTCTCCAGGTAGAGGATATCAGCCGGCATATTTCTGCAGGCACTGGGCTCTTTCAAGAACTGTATTGGTGATCAAACCAAATATTTAAAAGGACATTCCCATAAACAAAAGCAGGGTCTGCATTCACAAACCATTTTCAATAAGATCTCTTTCTAGTCAAGATTCTGGCCATCTGCTTGCCATCTTATATTTTTTAATATTATTCTGTCAAATATATGCTCTGTCAATGCAGGTAAAGGAATACTTGAAAAATCTGAACATACACAAATCAGTGGAACCAGACGACTTAAATCTTGGAATCTGGAGGGAATTAGCTAATGCAGCTTTGGAAATAAGTACCCCCCAACAGAGTGGCTTCACAATAATAGTTTATCAAACCACCCTTCTTTGAGGAAGTACACAGGTAGTGAAATATATACAATCAACATTCCCTTAGACTCTCCTGGCATAAATTGTTACCTTGGACAAGTTACACTTATGAGGCCATACATATGGGCTTACTCTATGATACACACACACACACACATAAAAAAAACCCTCAGCCTATCAACAAGAAAGAGCAAAACACAAACAAGTTTTGCAGGACGCTGTTTTTCTAAAGACTACAGAGGAAATCTGTAATTTATTATTTACTAAAGGCAGTTTTTCAAGATCTAGGGAAGGATAAACCATCTATGAGATGTAGCTGAGGAGTTCAAGGAGACATCTCAGGAGTACGGCCGTGATGACCCCAAGTTCGGCCTAATTTGTCATGTGGCTATGAGGCCTATTTCCCTTCCAGTTGGTTCGGGGCTGGCCTCTAACTGCGCTGCCCACAGCGTGGGGTAGAAGTAATGCTCTCTGAGTTCCAGGCCTAGCCTGTAAAAGGACCCCCACCCTGGCTTCTCAAAAGGGAGCCACCACACAACAGCTATGCCAAGAGTGCCATGTTGTGGGGAAGCCCAAGCTCCTCACCCACAGATTCATGAGTCTAATAAAATGGTAGTTGTTCCACATTGCCAATTTAAGGCAATTTGTCATGCAAAGACAGAGAACTGGCATCTCCCCTTCTACTTCTGGAGACTTCACTCTTTTTCCCCTCTGTTTCTCTACTTCCTTCTTCCTATTTCCCCTTTACTCCCTCTATCCCTTGCTGTTCTCCCATATTCACCTCACCAAGATAGGAAGCACATTTTTATGTTTTTTTTTTTCATAAACAAAGTGATATTTTAGCATTATTTTCCACCCTTGTTCATTATTTTAGAAAAGGTGAACTGTGCTTAAGACTTTGTCTCGAAAAACAAAACTAGTCAATTATTATTTTAATGTAGGTATCATTGAATTTTGGTCAGTGGCCCAGACCTGTAAAAATAGTCAATTATAAATATGAAACATTAGAAGTAACTTACTTGAGTGTCTAACGAAGTGATTTAATACTGTGCGACTAATGAAAATATGCTCTTCTGACTGTATCAGAACTTCCAGTATTTTCTCTGAATATGTTCACCTGGCTCACCCTGTTCAGTTCCAAAGGTCCTGGTGTGTTCCTCAAATGTGCCACACATCTCCCACGTCAGGGCCTTTGCATGCACTGTGCTCACTGTCTGAAAATTTTCCAAAAATGCACATGATTGACTGGATCTCTTTCTTATTTCAGGTCTCTGCTTTTCGGTGTAACCTTCCCTGACCATTGCGTGTATAACATAGGGCCCCTCTCCTTCCTGACCCTTCCTAACTCATTCGCCCTGCTTTATTTTTCTCCTGCATGCTCATCATCACCTGATACAATGTGTAGCATTTGTTCACTGTGAGTTTTGTTCACTGTCTATCCCCAGCATCTTCAATACTGCTTGGCGTATATTTATAGAATGAATCAAGGAAGCAGGCTGTGCAGCTGAGATGCAATTAACTGCATCTGCTGCCAAGCTCCTGTTGATAAGTACATCATTAAGAGAAAAGAACAGGTTATGAAATGGTAGGGAACATCTATATACATGCTTGGAGAAGGTGTAATGGTCTCAGCTGGACCCATAACTAGAAAAGATGGAAATTCTCATTTTGTCAGCCAGATGTAAAATTAGAGGAAGCCTTGGTGCCCCAGCCTGGGGGGCAGAACAGCACAGGGGTTACTAAGAAGATGGCCTGGGCTACAGATGCTACAAGACGTAGCAAAGGAAATAGAGGCAGGAGGTGGGCTGAGCCAAGACTGGAAGAAAAACCAACTTTCCTATTCAGTAACTATTTCTTCCTCTGCCTTACCAACCAAAACTCCTTGATTTCAACTGGGGGAGTCATGGGCCCAGCCAAAAATACTCACTTTCTTGTATTTCCTTGCAGTTAAGAGTCCATGTGAAAAGTGCTGGCCAGTGAAATCTAAAGTGAGTGTTTCTTTAAAAAAAAAAAACAAACAAACAAAAAAACAAACCTTTTATTTTTCTGATATAGGGTCTGCCTTAGACTTAGAAGGATATGAGGCCTAGAATTACAGCAACCATCTTGCAGCTGTGAGGCACCAGTTATGAGGCAAAGGCTTTCATGGTAAGTATGGTGAAAAGGAAAGATAGAAAAGAGTCTGATTTCCTGAAGGTATCAGGAAATACTGCTTTACTATACTACCCTCATCCTGCTGCTATACTACCCTCATCCTGCTTCATCTGGATTTCTCATTATTGCAGCCAATACTTTGGGAATTTAAAAAATGTTTATTTTCTTCATTCAACTAACCATTTTTCTATAATGAGTGTATGCAATTCATGGAATTTGAAAAAGTAATATGTGTATGTATGTGTATATATATCTACTTGAAGGTGGTTGTGAGAAAAACATTTATTCTAAACCTGAGAAAGGAAATCCTTTTTCTTCCCTGGTCCACAGACCCAAAGAAGAGGGAACAGGATCCCGAATTCCTGGGCCAGCCACACTCCTTTATGTCACCTCATTTTATACATAGAGACAGTGCCAAATATTCGGTCAGTAGCTAGTGCTGTGATTTCAAATCCCCTTGTAATGGGATGCTTCGGAGAACTGGCCTCTGTGTGATCCAGATAGATTCTGCATTCTCTGGCTAAAAACCTAGGATAGAAACAAACAGAATTTTCTTCTACTTGGTCTTCTGGGAGTAGAATAAAACGAATTTAAAAAGAAAAGAATGTATCTCCTTAAGCTTGGAGCAAAACCCGGCAAATCCACACCCCCCCCACCCCCCCACCCCCCTTACCTCCGCTTCCTTTTTGCATAGGCTGAGCCTGATTGCTACTTGGCTGAAGTTGGGGTGGCCCTTCATGCAGAACCAGTCTCTCCAAAAAAGAAGTTTCAGCTGATACAGACTGCATACTTTCCTGGTCCTCCAACTGAAATGTCTCTTGCCAGCACCACAGCTCAGTTGTGTGGGTCCAAATTCTTCTTGTCTTTGATACCTATTAAATCCCCTGGGCCCTTCATTCTCCTTCTGTTTACCTGGTTGAAATTTGAGGGGGGCCCAATCAATACTCTACTTGCTTTCTCTCATGTAATTCTGGACAAAAGCGTAAGGCAGATAGGAATACGAAATATATTCTTGCGGATGAAGCAGATAATGGTGATGTTTTCTCTGTCAGCAAGTTGGCTTCCAGAATGAGACAGATTTACCATCCCGGTCACAGTCGACATTTGGCATCTGTAGCTCCTCCCCCAAGAGGGGACCTGCTCCTGTGAACCTTGTAACGTGAAGAAACAATATGCTGTCCTCTCACAGATCAGTAGAACCTAAAAATGAAAGGAAGAGGAAGGGCTGGTCAAGGCATGCCCAGCTTCTCCTTCCAAACTCATCAGTCAGACTGAGGTACTCTACTTCCTATCCACACTCCACCTAGGACAAGGTCAGTCTCCCTGGTTTACCCGGCCGCATTGCCTGACGTCTTCCACATGCTGAGTGCCTGTTCTCCGTAGGAAGCTCACTCCGGAGTGGTGTTCCCTTAGGGTGTCAGATGCTCCCTCTCTCTTTCCCACTCTTCACTGAACAAAAGTTTAATATCTTCCAGCTGTACCCATTCCTCTATATATCCTATTCATCAGTTGGGTCTCAGTCTGAAGATCTTACTCTAGAGAAATACTCCTTGGATTAGGAACACACGAAAAGACATACAGTGTCCCTCCAGCCAGCTCCAACTTCCAGAATTATGGAGGAGAAAGCAGTCTTTTTCTATAGTTTTGGAAACAGAAAGTTTATGTTCAATTTCAGGGAAATACAGAGCTCCTAATCTGGTTCTGCCATTTTCTTACTCTGAGACTTTGACACGTGGTTTAATCTAAGATTTATTTTCTTTATCGGTAAGGATGTGGTATTATTCATGTCATGGACACCTTGTAGAACGTTTATTGTAAGTTTTCCTGTACAATGCCCAACACATAGGAGGTCATCAGGGAATATTGGTTTCCAGTTGCTATCTCTAATCCAGTATAGGGAAAGTAAGGAAAGTTTCTCTCGGACAAACCATACAATGGTAGCCATTTTTGGTCTTCAGGTCCTTCCAACTTTTGGATAAGATCCTCCTCTTCTCTCAGTGGAAATCATACATCTGAAGTTAAAAAAATGAAAAAAAAAAAAGCAAGCTGTTCTTTCTTATTCCTTTCCAGATCCTCTACTGAAGCTAAGCATAATCCAGAGGGAAAAGCTCTCCCAAAGTCAACAGTCAACATGGCTGCTGTAGAATACAGTGAAAACCCATAGGGACTGTGATTGTTCTTCAAGCCCCACCTGCCCACCCTGATGTAACCGGCAGGAAGTAATACAGAGGACCATGAATCAATTCCCTCTATTCTCAAGGAACAGGAGGGGGCCTAAAGCCACAGCTCCTCTCTGGAAAGCTTATTTTCTAGTTGGCAGTAGTTTTTTACACTCACTATAAGCTATTATGATCCCTTGCCTATGAATGAACAATATAGGTACCTCCATGACTTATTCTTCAGATGCTCAGCAGTTATCCTGAGGGGCGGGTGGACAGAGAGCTTTAAGTGAAGTTTACTAAGTGAATGAAGGAATGAGTGATTTAATACCAAATATCTGTTTCAAAGGGATCTTTTATAAAAAGCATCAAGGAAAATACTGTGTTGTTACAGTGATTATTTTCTGTAAGTACATTTTATTTAAAAATCATAATTTCCCTCCAATATAATATAGGGTGAGGTCTCTTTGTACAATAGTTCTAGCTACAGATGCCTGGGTGGCTCAGTCAGTTAAGCATCTGCCTTCAGCTGAGGTCATGATCCTGGGGTCCTGGGATGGAGTTCCATATTGGGCTTCCTGCTCAACAGGGAATCTGCTTCTCCCTCTGTTGCTCCCTCTACTTGTGCTCTCTCTCTGTTAAATAAACAAATAAAATCTTAAAAAAAAACCACACACACAATAGTCCTGTCATCGATTTTTGTTGATTGCCAGACTCTAGAGATATCTAATCACTTCTATTTGCAATGAACGTCCTAATCACAAGGATGTCTCAAATGATTTGTGTCCTTAAAATAGTATTTTCTTATTGGTTTGCCTCGTAATTTCAGAGATACTTTGATTTTATTCTAATTATGTGGCTTTAGTTTCAATGTTTGTTTTTCTCCCAAGAAGGTACATTTAAAATCTCCTTGGAATGTAAATTCTCATCCTCTAATTTATATGTTGTAAGTTCAGGTTCTAGTATACTATATTTGACTTTTTAAAGCAGGGCACACCTGAATTAGTTTTGGGGATAAAAGGAATACAAAGAAAATTTGAGCAAAACATCTGATATAGTTTTACTTGCAAAGTTCAAATTTTCTGAATGGGATCAAGATGGCATGGCTTGAAATATGGCTTAAGGGAAATAAGAGAAATATGGTAAATGTCTACATTTCTGAAAGCAGTAGTGAGGAATGTCCAATACCATATTTCCCAGTGTATTCCTCCTTAAATATTTCTACATATGTACACACACATTGGAGAAAGCCAATGGAGAATTTCCCTGTCTCTTCCCTAGAATCATTACTGTTCCATACATTCTTCTGTTATGTGATAATGGTCACTTTTGCCAGCATTCACTGCTGAAAGCTAGAAAAGGACTGAATTTAAAAAGCAATGAAATTCTGCTTGCTACTGGGAACAGGACTGTCCTCAAAGCTCACTCTTCTGACCCTGCAAAGACTGCTCACACCTCATTCTAACTCTGCTTTGTCTTTTTACCCACAAACCAAACTTGTATCCAGTACAAGAGGCCAGCATTGTGGTAAGTCTGTGTCTATGGTGGGGTCAGGGAGGGGGGTGTCCCCGCCCTCACTGAGCTTCTAGTCCAAGGAATGGTTTGATTAAAGTAATGAGTCACATCAGATCACAGAGCCAATGACAGTATCCAGGTCAGACCCTAACTTTAATTCAAAGTGAGCACAGTTTGTCCTATGTTTTATCCATATTTGTCTTTCTAGAATTTCTTCCTTAGAGCCACATGGAATAAAGGCTTCTCTCTCTTCTGCATTAAATTTCAGCTTTTTAAAAGTTCCTTTGAGGGACATCTCTATCAGGCTCAATAGACGCAGCCCCTCAAACACTCTGACACGATTGCGAGTCCCCAAGCCTCTGTGACAGTTAGGTTTTGTTACAAAGTAACTGAAAACCTAACCAGTGATGGTTTAAACAAGGCGAGAGTATATTTCTCTGTCTAAAACTTCCAGTGAGTGATCTAGGATGGCCTTCCAGAATACCACAGAGCCAGGCTCCGTCTAGCTTGCTGTTCTTCTACACACAGCTTCCATTTCAAGATCTGAGTGGAAGCAGCGAGTGCAAAGCCGCAGGCTGGGGGTTGGGGGGGAGGACCTGTGCGTGCACGCGCACTATCCCTTAGAAAGGGTGACCAGAAACTGCCACTTCTACTTCTATCTCATCGACTCAAACCTAGTTACATGCTTACACCTGTAAGGAAGAGACACTGGGGAATGTGATGATTCTGGGGAGCCATATGCCCAGCTAAAACTTGGAAGTACAGTTGCTTTAGAAGAAAGACTGAAGAAAACTGGGGACAGCCGGCTATATTTAGTACATCATCCCATCGCTCTCTTGGTCACTCATCAAATACCGTGGCCAAAGCTGAACAGAACTCTCACTGCCTCCCCTTCTTTTAATAACACACTGTAAAAATATGGATTTTATTTCATCACACACAGATGCAAGAACGTACTTTTGCTATTCTAAATCAAATTTGAGCCTTCCTGCACCATACCGATGAAAACGTCCTTACTCGCTAACACTCTTTTTTTGTTATTGTCTCTGTAGGGTCACAGAAGAGTAAAGTTGGGGTGGCGGAGGTATTCTGTGGGTCCTGGAGATTGAGGAATCTGCCTTTTTTTTAAAAAAGATTTTATTTATTTATTTGAGAGAGAGGCAGTGAGAGATAGCATGAGCGAGGAGAAGGTCAGAGGGAGAAGCAGACTCCCCGTGGAGCTGGGAGCCTGATGCGGGACTCGATCCCAGGACTCCGGGATCATGAACTGAGCTGAAGGCAGTAGTCCAACCAACTGAGCCACCCAGGCTTCCCGAGGAATCTGTCTTTTATCTTCGGGACATCACAGGTCCCCAGGAGAATTTCATGATCCAAGTCTACTGTGGTCCTTGTAAAGAGGGAGGCTCTCTCTTCCTTTCACACCAGGCGCGGGCATTAGAGACTTTGCCAAGACTAGAACGAAAGCTTTGCTCCTGGGGTTCCTGCATTCCTCAGAGCACTGTACAGACATTTGTTTTTAGGACTGCTAACTCCCCAGGGCACTGCAAGTTCCTCTCCACTCTCTTCCTAGCTTGCATGACCTACCTGCCCTGGGACCAGCCCTTTCTGCCTTTACCCTTCAAGCTTATGTTTTGCTTTCCTGAACTCTGCATCAGTCCAGCATCATACCCCTACAGGGCCCTTGAAGAAATTAACCTTTGCCTTTCTTTTGGAGTTTGTGGTAGAAGGAAATTCTGGCATTAGATTTCATTGCTGTTGTTTTGTTTGTGTTATTTTGTGTACTCTTATTCAGGTACAAAATATTTATGAATCCTGTCTCAGATCATTTGGACTGTTTTCATAATCACATGGTATTGCTGACCACTGTCAGAAAGTTCTCTGCTTTAGCAGATACGGACTAGAGGGACAGCTAATTAAGAGTTTATTCTCTTGCCTAGAGTAAGTCCTGAAGTAGTACAGTTCAGGGATGGTATAGAGGCTCTGTGATGTCATCTGGGATGCAGTGTTTCCTTAATTCTCTTCTCTGCTACCCTTACTCATGTCCATCATCATTGACACAATGTGGTGGCTAGAGGTCTAGCCATTACATCTGTATTCCAGAGGAGAAGAGGAAGGGCGAGATGCAGAAGAGATACCCTTCCTATATGAATCAATACCCTTTAAATAGATATCTTAAAACTATTTGCAAAGGATTCCATTTATATCTCAGTGGCCAAACCTTTCTTTACAGGAGGGTAAGAAATATAGTCTTAGTTAAGCACATTTGTGATTCCAAATAAAATCCAGATTTTATTATTAAGGAAGAAGGGAAGTGAAACTAATATAATATTGTGTGTCCACTATACCTCGATAAAATTTTTTTAATTAAACAAAGTAAGAAGGAAAATGGAAATGGGTAGACAACACAATCTACCTACAGCATATTATTGCTAACTCAAGTGCGTGATCTCTACCTACCTATAGAGTTGGATATTTGTCTCCAAGCAAAGGACTATAACCTTTATCTTATTAGAAAATGCTTGGGGTGCCTGGGTGGCTCAGTGGGTTAAAGCCTCTGCCTTGGGCTCAGGTCATGATCTCGAGCCCCACATCGGGCCCTCTGCTCAGCAGGGAACCTGCTTCCCCCTCTCTCTCTGCCTGCCTCTCTGCCTACTTGTGATCTCTCTCACTGTCAAATAAATAAATACAATCTTTAAAAAAAAAGAAAGAAAATGGTTATTTTAGCCTATGAAAATCTTTTTATTTTTTTGAAAATTTTTTTTAGATTCAACATATTCCTTATTCTTCAGAGCTAAATCCTCTATAAATAAAATTTAAGTGAGCCAGCTGCTGAAAAGCTCTTTCTGAATTTCTACCAGTTGGTGAAATGATGAAGAAATGGTAATAATCTATCTCCAAATAGTTTTCTCTGATGCCTTCAGCTTCAAAGATTTCCATTTCTTATTCTATACTTTGAACACTTCACTTTTTCTTTTTACAGAGATCACGTTCCTAGAAAGATGTAGCTTTTATTTCAAAGAAAAGATTTCTAGTTCATGTTCCCTTTCTTTGATTCTCCAAGTATAGATGGCCGTGTCATCAGAATGTTACCTGCATCCATTTTAAGACTACTATGTTCATATTCCCCTTTTTCAGACAATCTTTAAACTAAAGTAAGAATTATTTTTGCAGCATAAGTTCTGTCTTGTTATTAAGTCTCCTCTCCTTTTTGAGATCTTTGGAGTAATATTTCTAAATGAGTGTATCTTCTTTTTGATTAGAAATAATCATCCTCTGGATAGGAATGGGTTCAGCAAGGTTTTGTTTTGTTTTCATTTTCTTGTTTTTCTTTAGCTGAGAATTCAGTAATAGTGTCATTGATCTTGTTTCATATTTGAAGGTTTAAAAATATATGGAAATAATGACATTCCATCAATGACACCAAAAGCATTATTTTGAACCTTAAAAATAGCACTAAACAGTGGCAGAAACAGATCACATTCAATAATTCCAGTCCCTCTCTCTTGAATCCTTACTCACAAAATATTCTTTCAGTTCCTCTCCTCTCACAATAGTAATTGATGGCCCTTTGCAACATTTTAAAATCTGTGCACTCTCTGTTGAGGGTAAAGGGGCCCAGCCTTCTCCCTCAGGGGAGGGGAAATTCTTTGCATTCCTTCCCGATGATTCAGACACACACACACACACACACACACACACAGGCACGCATGTCTTGGTTTCTTAGTGGATCTTTCGTGGGATACCCTGTTACAGGCTAAGATCCACAGTCATGAACTCTGCCTCTTACTCACTGTGTGCATTGGGCCTCAGTTTCCTAGCCTGTTAAATGGGGATAGTGATACCTACTGCACAGTGTCTTTAGGGTTAATGAGATAACACAAGGTGCATCTAATGGAGGAGATCCTCATTAGGGTGGGATAAGGAAGAAGAGCTCATCTTTTTTGACTTTCTGTGTTCCATTGTCCATGCACAAAGCCAAATGTCATAGTTTGCAACATGCTGCTTTGTAACTATCATAACGGAAGAAATACTGAGTTAACTTGGCGTACCTGCGTCCAACAGAATATGCATTGGCACGCAGTGGCAAGAACAGAAGAAAGTATTCAGTGAATGAGTTTTGTATGTTCAACACTGTCCAGATGGAAGCGCTTCTTTTTCTCACCATAATTCTCTGAACAGGATTGCCCTAATTTTGAGGAACACAAGGCTCAAAGCAGATAAATCACAAAGCAGCAAGTGCAGAGTTAAAAGTTGATGTTCTCTTGGTGCACAGAGATTCATGCCTGGTGATAGGCAGAATTCCAAGATGGCCCCCAAGAGTCTCCCTCCTCTGAAGTGCCACATTCTGTATAAGCCCATCCTCAGGTGTGGATGGAACATGAGACTTTAGGATGGGGTAGTCATTCTGATGATCACATTCTGGGGTTGGAGACTCTTGACAGAAGTCAGGAAGATTTACCTGCTGACTCTGAGGAAGCAAGCTACCGTTGTTGGGAGTGGGCCACCCCGTGAAGCACTGAGGCCAGTCTCCAGCTGCTCTAGAGTGAGCTACAAACAACATCTGCGAAGAAAGAGAGACCTCAGTCCTACAATCTCAAGTGACTGAATTCTGCCAACAATCTGAATGAGCTTGGAAGAGGATCTTGAGGTCTAGGTAAGAACCACAGCATGGCCCATATCTTGACCTCAGTCTTGTGACAGGAAACAGAGAATCCAGATTTGTCACATCAGGACTTCTGACCTACAGAAACTGTGAGACCACAAATGCACGTTGGTTTAAGCTGACGTTTGTGGGAATTTGTTACACAGCATAGAAAACTAATACATACTCTTTCTACTAGACTTTGCGGGGCCCAGAATCGGGAGATAGGAGCATCAGATTCTCTGTGCTGTTCTATCAGCTATTAGCCCAGAGAGCTGGGTCAATTCATTTTTTAAAGAGGAGCCAATAAAACACAATTCAAAAAGATACATCTACCCCTATGTTTACTGCAACATTATTTACAATAGCCAAACTATGGAGGCAACCCAAGTGTCCATCTATAGATGAATGGATATAAGAGATGTGTGTGTATATGTGTGTGTGTGTGTGTGTGTGTGTGTGTATACACATATATATGCTACATATATATGAGATATATATATATATGAAATATTATTCCACCAAAAAAAAAAGAATGAAATATTGCCATTTGCAACAACACGGTTGGAACTAGGGACTACAATGCTAAGCAAAATAAGTCAGTCAGAGAAAAACAAATACCATATGATCTCACTCATATGTGAATTCAAGAAACAAAACAAACCAGCAAAACAAAAAAAAAGAGAGAGAGAGAGAGAAACAAAACAAAAAACAGACTCAACTATAGAGAATAAACTGATGGTTACTAAAGGGGAGGTGGGTAAGGGGATGGGAGAAATAGGGGATGGAGATTATCATGATGAAAAAAGTAAAAATAAAATACAGAAGAGCCAATGATACCTGTTTTTTCTCTTTGACAGAGTGGCTGTGAGGCTTATCTGAAATGGTGTACATGAATGTCCTTTGTTGGATATAAAGTGCTATCCAAAGTGATATTTGAAAGGTGGTATTCAAAGGTGATATGTAACCCCCAGTCTAGTGGAGAGGGGACAACCAATCTGAAGGGAGGGTGGCCATAATCGATATGGTCATAAGGGTATATGTTGGGAAATCTTCCTCATGGGGTAGATAGAAAAGTTAGGGGAGCTCAGAACCGTATCAGGCAGGAAGAGGTCGGGTTAAAGAAGGTTCTTCCATTCAACAATAATCCTGTCCTGTAGGTCTCATAGTTTTGCTTTCATATGGTTTTCTTTAAAGTCAACAACTCTCATGTCAACAAGTTCCTTCTAAGATTTATGAAAAAGATTCCACTTTTAGAGAAGGAGCATTCCCTACCCTCTCCCACCTTCTGAGAAACAATGGTGCCGTTAGCTCTTCCTCGAAGTCTGCTGGAGCAAAATGAAATGAAAAGATTATTTAATGCTCAAATATATGCTATTGGATGAGAAATGTGAGGCTGTTTCTTTTACGGTGTCATTCACATTTATTCAATTTGACTATGTAGATGCAAATTTTGACCTCCAAGTTCTATCTTTTTCCTATAGATATCTTGCTTTTTTTTTTCCCCCCCTGTGGGTATTTTTGTCTTATTTCCTATGCTCAAGGTTCTCAAAGTGTCTCAGTTGCTTTAGTGGCCTAATTGTGCAGTGGCATATTTAAAAGTCATTATTTTCATCATCTATTAAATGCAGCCCAGAACAGTTTAAAAAGTTGGGTGAGGCATTTTTGCAAAAGCATTTATGGTGTGGGCTGCCAAGGAATGTGCAGCTGCAGGGGCTTCTTTGTCTAATCTCAGACTTTTACTTGAAAACGTATTAAGGGTGGATACCTGTGAAGAGGAACCAATTTGATCTCCCAAGAACTGTAAGCATTGGAGAGAGAGAGACACAGGCTTTGTTTGAACATGCTGAATCTATTGATCCTGGGGAAATGTTAGCACTTACAAAGTAGCCCTTGTATACTGAAATGAGCTGCCTTAGTTTGGACTGCACCTGCTATCTTGCTAGCTTTTAACATCTTTGAAGAGTGTATCTTCAATAGTGGTGTATTTTAAATGTTTAAGGAACTCATGGGGAAAGGGGTAGGCACTTGATTTTGTTACCTTTGCCAATTTCCTTGTGTAAATACTCCCACCATAGCTAATTTCTGGCTACGTCAGTGACATCACCAAATGTGCAGTGTCACATCCCCCTGTGTTATTTTTGCCATATTTACAATAAGCAAATAATCTCAAAAGCAGAGATAACAAGATGGAGGGAAATAATTAGAAAATGGCAACTTTTGAGTCTTTGTTACCTTTTAAAAATATCGAATTTATTTAATTGTTGGCTTATAGCATTTGAATTTTAATCATGGCCATGGTTCACAAGCAGCTCTAACACACCACAGAGACTAAGTCAAGAGGATTGACTATGTAACTAGATGATAACACTGGGGTCATTCTGCTTCAGTTTTGATGGAAGTACCAAAGTCCAAGAATAAGCTGATCAGTTCCAAGTAGCTATATTAAAATATGAGTTACTAGGCCACCCATGTGGGACTTGCCAAGGGTGGAGGGGATGAACTCAAGTTGGCCAGCATCACCTCCTTCTAGTTGGGCTGGAAGAGATGGGGAGAGAATTTCTTTGAAAAAAGATTATTGGATTGTACTTCAGCACACACAACAACAGGGCTTCAAGGGGATGTCTCAGGGGACTCATAGGCACAACCTTCCCCTCCCCCCACCTCCTACCCTCCAGCCAGAGTTTGGAAACATAAGGACTGGGATCTGACCCCCACAAAGAAGGAAGCGTAAAGGCTGCAGCTGTGGCCACACCACTGTGTCTGATCACAGAGTAAGGAGGACTGGGATAGGACAAACTTCACTTCCAGTGGTGGTAGGGGAAGGTTGTGTTTTTGGAGCTCAGATGTGGACCATGCAAAAAGGAGTCAGCCTGGGGTTGCCTTAGAGGGCATCTTACTCAAAAAGCAGGTGGTGACCTGGAGAGGTGATGTGACCCAAACAGGGGCCCTCCAAGGAGGCAATGGTAATCAGACAATGGCCTGTGTCAAGGTGGTAGCAGTCAGAGGTCCCTGGTGGAAGGATAACTGAGGAGCCAGCAACAGCCTTGACTGAGAAAAAGAATCCGCTTGGAGCATCTGCCTTCCTAGGCCATCAATGTTTTGTCGAAGTTCTTCCTGTCATCTTCTCTATCCCTTGATCCAACTTTACAGGGGTCAGAACCAGCAGCTAGAGGGAAGAAGGCAAGTGAGGAAAAGGGGGTAAAAACAGCAGTGCCCATGCTCAACTAAAGTTTACATGGAAAGCTTTAAATTGGATTAAAATGATTTTTATAGCACACTGGGCTAATAGTCATAGGATTAGAGACTGGGTCATTTTAAATGCCAAAATGTAGGACTATTCACTTATTATCCAAGACCAGTGGAAAAGCTAGACAGTATTTCTTCTTGGGAAGGGATGAAGAGGGAAGGGTTCCAGAAATCAGATTTGAAGAGCAGTGAAAAAACAAAGCTAGAAGTTCAGTTTCTCCTGATAACCCATTGATGTGTCATCAGTCAGTCCACTAATTACGAAGGTATTTTTGGAAGATTTTCTGAATACATACACATCTCCAATGTTTGAACCAGTTGCTACTTAGAAGAATGAAGTCACATTTGTTGGCATGGGGACTTTCCAAGGACAAACAATAATAAAAAATATCTTAGAGTAACTTTGGGAATTAAATATTAAAGTACTCCACAAAGAGTTGAGGGCTAAACTTATCATTCTCACTAATTGGTAAATCTTACTCCCAAAAAGAGGAAAAGGCAAGCTGATTTATAAAAGTTAGAGTGGATATGATTTTTACCATAGTCTCTCTAAATGCTAACACAGTAAGGAGTTAAAAAGAGAACATTAAAATACCTAATTATTTTCAGTTACAGAACACTAGACAACCGATTCCTTCTGGATTGCCTAAGTCATTTTTTTGTTCGGAACTGTACAGCATACACAGCTATAGAATTCTTACTAAAAGGAATTTCAACTTTTACTTACTCAATTTCATGAATATGAATGTAATTATAGTGTGGAGGGGTTATTTTGGGGGATGGGTTGGGAACAAGTGTAAAAGCCCCCAAGTTCTGTGAAACAACCTCGTGTCTGTTCCACTCACTAGCAGAAATTATATTTGCGAGAATGACTAAGCCCAGAAAATTCTGTCAGGTTACTGGACACAGAGGCCACACACTCTCTTCCCAGGAGAGTTGTGTTGCCAAGGTAAAGCCCTCACTCAGACCATGTTGTCTAAAGAAGGACACGGGTTGGTAGTAACACTCGTCCGGTAACAGAAGCAAGAAGGGGAAGGCGAAAAAGTGATATAACAACACTGAGATGTCTTTTTCAATTTGCAAATATTGCCCTCTTTGATAGATATTCAAACTGAAATGCCCACAGGGACTAGAAACATTGAGAAAGAAAAAGAAGAAAAAGAAAAGCAGGCAGTTGTGAAAATAGACTATAGCACAAATTCTGCTGTAAATAGCTACTAATGGCCTGCTTCAGTGGGGGGGGGGCAAATAAGGGATGGGGAGGAGTGTGTCAAATGGGAGAGTAGCCCAAGTTGGCACCTGATGACTGTGTCACATGAGAAGGTAGATCTAGCAGCCAAACATCCAAGCTTTGTAATGTTCTGATATTTTAAATGTTACCAACCAATTTTATTATTTTTATTTTTATTATTATTATTATTATTTTTTTTTTTTTTTAGAGAGAGGGAAAGTGGGGGGAGAGGGAGAGGGAGAGAATGTTAAGCAGACTCCGTGCCCAGTGCAAAGCCCGATACGAGGCCTGATCTCGATCTCACAACCCTGAGATCATGACCTGGCTGGAAATCAAGAGTCAGACACTTAACCGACTGATCCACCCGGGTACCCCATTACCACCTAATTCTAAAAATGGCAAATATTGAAAAAAAAAGTTGAAAACACTGTGTTGACCACATAAAATGTGGGTGCTCTATGATCCGTAGTATGTGATCAAAATATCTTTTAGATGATAGTAATAATCATGATAGTAATAATTCAGTTTTGTTCAGATTCTTTTAGAGGTCTTTACTAGTGCCTAGAACTAAGTGATTCACCTGTATTAACTGTTTTCATTCAAACATATGTAACATATATAACACCATAAATTACATAACACCATATATTAACAACAGAAAGGGTCAAATGTAAATTTCATGGCATTCTGTTTTTGTGTTTTAAGAGTAAGAATAGTTGACATGTAAATAATTCTAAATAACTGTTCTCTGTTCCTATTACATCTTTAACCATTTGGGAAGGCACCCAGAATGGAGACTAGGTCACATGGGGCAGGACCTTGTCTACCCTGATCAGGTGAATATGGAGAACTCATGAACATTTATGGAAATACATGGGAGATCAGAACTATTTAACAGCTGCCAGACCCCTGAGCTTTTCATCACCTACTGCCAAACAATGCATTAGTTGTGGGAAGTATGGAGGGATATGAAAAAGATACAATTTGTAATTTCTGGGAATCCTTCAATGCACTATTGCCATCTTGTCTGAAGCAAAACTCCAAGGACCGAATGTCCCCCTTTTAGAAAAGATTCCACTGAAATGTCAAAAAATCTTCCCATTAGATCATGCTCTCCCTAAATTTTACCCATTTAAAACTCTCTTTCTTTTTTTTTTTTTTTAAGATTTTATTTATTTATTTGACAGAGATCACAGGTAGGCAGAGAGGCAGGCAGAGAGAGAGGAGAAAGCAGGCTCCCCACTGAGCAGAGAGCACGTACATGGGGCTCGATCCCAGGACCCTGGGATCATGACCCGAGCGGAAGGCAGAGGCCTCAACCCACCGAGCCACCCAGGTGCCCCAAAACTCTCTTTCTAAACAACAAAAAAAGGAAAGTCTCTCTGAAAAGGATAACATAGCAATTGCTGAACACTATAATCTCATTTTTCTGGATTCTCTGCCATAGACCTTAAAACATCACTCGAAGTTACAGGAGGCAAGTTCAGTTGAGAAAACAAAGGTTGATGAGATAAGAAAGAGAAAGGGAAGGACAGAAGGCTAATGCATGCATTTTATTATTTTCTGGAAGGTCAGTCTTAGATTTCCTATTTTAGGAACAGAAGTCATTAAGGGCCAAGAAATTAATAGAGCCACTATACCATCTCTACACACGTACACATACATACACACATACACACACTTCACGAAGATTGTGTTTCGTTTGTGGACAGGTTTACTATGGGAGTGGCGTTCCATTTCCAGCCATACCAACAACACTGGAGCCTCTGGAATGCATGATGCTGTTAAAACCAGTCCTGGGAGTGTGAGGACAAATCCTTCCTCTTTCCCGTCCTCAGCCGTGCCCAAAGACCATGTGCCTGGGGGCTCGGGCAGGGTTACCCGGTGGATAGAGACAACACGACTGAGCAAGGCTAGCCCATGGCTACCCCAAGGCTAGCATGGCGGTCAGTCCCACCAACACGGATAGGATCTGGTTCCCGTGCCTGTGCGGTTGCTCCTCAGTGTCTGGGCCCACTGAGGGCTGGCCTGGAAGTGGCACTTCAGCTCCATCTCGGGGGAAGTGGAGGCTGAGGATGTGTGTTCAGTAGGCTCAGAGGTTGTGCAACCCTCGAAGGGGGGCCTGCAACTTCCCACAGGACAGCATTGCCTGGAACAGCGGAGCCAAAGACAAAGGTGTCCCGGGGAGCAGGGACAGCTCCAAAAAATAATTTCTGAGAGCCTAGGTGCCGAGACAGCGGGGTCTGGCATTCCCGAGCCTCTTGGTACAGCTGCTTCTCCAGTTGGTCCTCGTTCTCAAGCCAGTGCACCCAAAATAGTAGCTCCTCAGCGAACTGGCGCTGCCGGCGGCCAGGAAGGAAGAAGTTGGGCGGAGACGGTGGAGCTTCAGAATACCACTTCCGGGTCACGGCCTCCTGGTTCTTGGGTGTCTACACGAGAAGTATGTAGCAGCCCCACGAGCGGCTTCTCCCCGAGCAGAGACGTGACGGCCAAGTTGCCCCATGTCGGGCTGAGAGATCATCATCAGCATTGTACTTCTCTTTTCGAAGGTGGGTGATGATCTTGTGTGGTACCGAATGATCTCTTCATGGTTGGTCCGAAGGACAGGCAGCGTTCCTGAAGGGCTCTGTCAGGGGCTGGGGATCTTGTGCACCTTGAGTGGGCCACCAGTAGATCTGGCATGCGTCAGGAGGCTAGGCTGTCCAGGTCCAGTGACGGTAGTTCCCCACCACCCTGACCAGCAGCACAGTTCCGTGGGCACCGCCATCTTGCCCGCCATCCCTCCCAGACAAAAACAGTTTTTTCAAAAAGCTTTTTTTCTTTCCCCTTAGCAAACAGTATAAGCACTCTTTATGTTGAATGTGTTTTTAAGAGTACCTGAGATAGCACATAGGCAGAACCACTTTTTAAAAGGTTTTGTGGATTTTTCAAATAGTTTCATCGTAATAGAATCAGATTATAATGACTATAATGAAATCATCACTAGAAATTATTTTTTCAGTTTGGAGGCCTTCATGATGACATAAACTTGATGTTCAGTTCCTAAAGTGACCTAGCTAGGAAGCATATTGATCTCAATGGGAAATGTACAGACAGTCCAAACATTCTTTCCCTCCCTGTCCTTTCTCTGGGATGCAATATTGTTTTTGACTTACTATTTTGGCTGAGGGGAAGGGACAGTTTCAGAGATTTCTACTTGGCTATTCCTGGCCTCTTGGATAACTCTGACCTCCTCAGGCTCAGGACCAATGGAGGGGTCAACCAGCTACAAAGTATATCTATTTCAGTCACACATTTGGGAGTCAGGGAAATGACCACCGGGTTTGTCCACAGTCCCAGTGGATTCACTGGGAGCCAGACCCAGGCCGGAATTCCATTTATTATTTAGCTCCCATGTGACCCCATGAGTTTAGGGAGCCAAGGAAATGCTTTGAGTGTCTGGGTGGCATTGTCCCTTTCCCCTAGTAAATGGCCATAAGTTTCTTTAGGGAAGGACAGTGGAATCATTACTGTTTTCACTTGCTGTGGTATTTCAGGGTCCTTTTTCCTGGGAACCTAGCCTCTTCTTTAGGTTACAGGTCCAAAAATTGGCTTAGGTTCAGAAATATTGGCATGAATGATGTCAGCCTCCTGGCTATCCATCCTTAATCTCTTTTGATGGATTAAGTAATACCCTCCCTCAATGCCCATCTATTTTGCCCTTAGGGACACTGTTCTATTAACAATGTCCATATTACTCTGAGCATAGACCCCCTCTGTCTGCCTTTGACTTTGCCTCTCTTTACCATAATTATGTCTCTCTTGGGCACGGGATCTTATCACTCCCATTGCTACTGGGGATGACCTCTCCTACCACCAGCCATGGCTTACAGAGGACAGTTACCACTGTCCTTAAAGATACTTGTGCCCCCCTTACCAGCATATCCCTGTTGCCTGGCAAATGGGGCTCCTCCCATGTTTCAGCAGAAGGACCTCTGGTGGTTTTCTGGCCCTATGTAGGTTATTCGCTGCCACGTGCCCATTTCTCTCAGCCTTTAAAACCTCTCGCTGTCTATCATGGCAAATCTGGCACGATTACCTCACTGAGTGTGCTCAATTCTTAAGAGGCATCTTAGTCGCCTGTTTGTGCTATCTGCCAGGGTCCTTGCCCGGGTAGTTAAATCCTATTTCTGGATAGACTAACCATTACACCGCCTTGCATTCCACCAGCCTTCATCAAGCATTCACCTAATCCAGACCAGTGCATCTTCATAAGCTCCTGCCTATTCAACAGCTCTTTGAGGGTGCAGATCCCTTCTCCCCTTATCAGGCCCAGTATGCTTTGGCTGGGTTATACCGTGACTGAATCTAAGCTATTGATGTCGTAGCAAGCAAGGGAAAATGCTAGCCCTTAACAGGAAGAGAGGGCTCCAGGTGAAGGCTCAACGGGTTCAGGAGAATCTGGGAATTCATGATTCTCCTGTACATCAATCCAGATGTCCTGTCCATGTGCCAGGGTCAGTCTCCCCCTGCCACCCCAAACCCCTCCTTCCAGAGCCTTGAAATTGGCATAACAGATCTGTCTTGTTTGGGAGCTTAACCTTTTGAGCTCTGCTACTGTTATGATTAACTCCTGGTTTGTCCTTCAGCTTTCTCTGCCCTCCCTCTGGGAGATGAAAGGCTCTTTATGCTACCAAGGAGCCTGTCTCTGGCTTTCACTCTTAGGTTTTAAATGTCAGTCACTCTTAGCTCTTTGTCATAATTGTTTTTCCCAAAGTGTCAGTTGAGCATGGGTATAGCCGACCAATCCCACCATCCTCATCGTTACTCTTTCCCATTTCTTAAAGTCCTAATACACCCTACTCATCGGTGATTTCCATTCCACTGGGCACTGTTTCACCATCCCAGTTCACCACTGGCAAAGGTGGTGAACACAATTGCACTACGCCCTTGTACCAGAGGTTACCAGGTACTATCTGGTACTATGTTTTTGTACGAAAGGGCACTGTCTACCCCAGCGAAGGAATTCAGATGGTCAGCCAAGAACTGTGCAACTCCATTGCAGCATCTACTTTCTCAGCCATTTGTGGTACTGACTGGCACTGGTTGGGTTCTCCAGGAGGCAGACCCTGAGATGGAGTTGAAGTTCAAGAGTTTAATTATGGAGTCTCTTGGGATCACTTCCTGCAGAAGAGGAGAGATGATGGCAGGATTGGGCTGAGGGAGAAGTCAACCTGGGATGCAGCCTCCACGGGGCCTGCAACAGACGGTGTGGGGACCTCCAAAGCTGGGGTGGCCCTTCGTGCTGTCCAGAATTGGGCTTTATATCCCAACACTGACCAGTCACTGAATGCTGGTGTTCCAGGAAAGGGTCATGGCCCTCGGTGAGGCAGCTCTCTTCAGCGGATGCAATCCCCAGAGAGGGACTGACCGCTGAGGGCTCTCTGCTGGCAACACTCCCGGCAGCTGGAGAGGAAGTCTTTCATCCCTGGAAGGGGTTCTGGGTGGCTCATCGCAGTGTCTACCACACCCCCTATTCCAGGCTATGTGAAGCAGATATTCTTGGCTCTGGGAATCTCTCTTTGCAAAGGTGATTGTTAATATTAAACATTTTCACATGTGAGCTAGATAACACTCTAGTTCTGAATTTTACTTCCCAGGTAATTGCCATTAGCTTTTCAGTTTCCTCCCCCAGAACCCTGTTTCATGCATGGTGTTGACTCACAATGGGATTTTCTAAACCCACAATTCAGGAATAGGACAGTGTCTTGGGGGACACTGGGTCCTGAGGCCCTGTATTGCCTTTCTCCCTTTTCCATCTGGCTGACCCTTTGAGGCCTGACTCTGATGTCACCACTGCTGTGATATTTTCCTCTAGTCCTCTGGGTCAGGACTGTCTGCAGTCTTTTTTCCTGTAAGTATCTGGTAGCATAATACTTATGGGTGCCGTATTCATAATGCTAAGAGCTAAACTTGGGAGACAGACTCCCTTCGATGTAAATCCCCACTCTCACGTTTTGCAGCTATATAACCTTGAGTATGTGATGCAGCCTCTCCCTGTCTCAGTTTCCTCATCTGTAAAAGAGGGATCCACCTCACAGGGTTATTGTGGAGATGAAACGAATTAATGTGTACCAAGCACTTGGAATTGTGCAAGCACAACTTATGCTCTATGGATTGGCTATTATTTCACTGTATTCTATATTGTATCTTATTTATTGGCTCACAAAGGACAAGGACCATTAAATAGCCAAGTGTTGGTTAGCACAGTACCTGGCACAGAAGACAGAAATAAGCACTCATTGACTAAAGGTGACTATCTAAGGCCTAGAAATCTGTTACTTAGCACAAGGATAATAATAAATTGCCCTCACTAAAAGCTGACAACTATGTATTTCTTATAGAAGTATTTGTGTGGTGTGTGATGGCAGTGTTAAGCCTCCAGTGTTTTCTAAAGTGTCTCTGTGGAACACCAGTTTTGCAAAATAATCCACAAAAATGTGTTCAACGGTCAACTAAGCTGAAGAAATAGTACAGACACTATTGGATTCACTTTAGAGTATTAAAGACTCTGAGAAGTTCTACAGTGATATGACTATATGTTTTAATGGAGCCACAAATCCTTTGATAGTTCTCCCTTCAAGTATCAGAGTTTACCCTCCTCCAGTTGCATACAGGCCGAACTTAGTGGCTGATTCTAATGACTAGATGATGGCAGGTGTACCAGTGTGCACTTTCCTAGTCTGAAGACAATCATAAAAGGAAATGCAGACTCCACCCATAGCCAGTTGCTATGTGTCAAAGAAGGCCAAGTCACAAAGAACTAAGGCCTCCCTCCAACAGCCTTCTTGGGAGTGGATCCTCTAGCCCCGGTCAGGCCTTCAGATGACTATAGCCCTACATGGCACCTTGACTGCAGCCTATGAGAGACTTTGAGCCAGAACCACCCAGCAAAGCTGCTGAATTTTGGAAAAATGTATTATATAGCAACAGATAACTAATGCAGAATGAAACATGTTTAACTTTATATAATCCGATGTTTGACCCAGGACAGTCATCCATCCACATAATACTCATCTAACATGGCAGCCCAAACTCTTGTTAGAATGTTAAAAAAAAAAAAAATCACCGTGCAGTTACACATTATCAAGTTTCTCTAAAGCTCTGTTTTAAATATTTTAGAACCATTTTTCCTTTTAAATTGTTCTATAATTGATCCCTTTTTTTAAATGTTTTTCATTTTAGTTCTAGTATAGTTAATGTACAGTTTTATATTAGCCTTAGGTGTACAAGACAGTGATTTAACACTTGCATACATTATTCAGAGTTTTTCCCCTATTTCCCCCATCCACCCTCCCACCTCCCCCCAGGCATCCATCAGTTTGTTCTCTGTAGTTAGTTAAGAGTCTGTTTCTTTGTTTGCCTCTCACTCTTTTTTTTCCCTTTGCTCATTTGTTTTTTCTTCAATTACACATATGATCTGCAATTAATTCTTAGAAACAAACCAACCAACCCACTATCATATTATCTCTGGATTTTCTGAAAGACTAGATTTAACATCCTTGCTTTGCTAAATGCCATTGTTAAGAAGAGCTTACTTCACTTTCACTAGCCATAGATTCATGTGTGGCTTTAAAAATACTTCGCAGTTTCATTATTGAAGGGCACTTTAATTTGCCTTATTTACCTAGATTCAAATCATGTATTAAATATTGCATCCAAAATAAAATAATTCAAGAAATTCTTAGAAGTGATTTTTTCTCAAAAAATTTCCAGTTTAATATTATTACTATATCAGTTTTTAGATGCCCACTTAATAAATTAATACCTCTAAGTAAATGATAAAATCATTGATGCTGGCTTTGTTTTAAAGGCATATTCAGATCTATGCCTCATAGTATTCAAAGCACACTGAGGTTGATTAGTATTGTCCTTGGGTGGTTTATCAGAGGTTTAGGTTATCCATAATAAACTTGCTTTCAAGTTCAATGCAGTTAGTATGGAATCTGCTTAATTATAGCTTTTTAGACATTTCAATTTCCTCTACTTAGTTCGCATGAAGACAAGCCCTTTGAAGATCAAATATTTAGCCACCTCCCTACTTTAAGGATGTTTTGAGAGAGCAAAGATTTTTTTTTGTCAGTTAAGAGAATGCAGACATTTTCTAGCATTGTGTTAAGAGAAGAGCTGGATGGAAAAACTGGATGGGGCAGGAGGTGGGAGGGGGGTCAGGCATCTTTTTCTCCGCCCAAAACGCATCTCCTCAGGATGTCTTCATCATTTTCTCTGAAGTGAATATCTAGACCACCAGACACACCAATTTTCAAATGTAAGAACCAAACACATTCCAAAGCCAACTGTGAAGAATTTTTTGTTTCGTGGCTGTTTTACATTAACCTAATCTCTCATCTTCCCAAATACTTTGAATAAGTGAGAAGACCTGACAAAGAGTACAATTTCTTCATAGTCGGTTAACTTTCTTGAGTTACTTTTCCTCAGTTTCACAGTGAAAAATCAATGCCAAATAATATATATTTCTATCATTCGCGGCTTTGGACTTTAGAATTACAGAATCTAAGATAACTGTAATAATAGATAGCAATGAGTCCATGTTCGACCCTTTCCACATGTCATGTGTCTTTATCCCCAAAACAGTCCTGTGAAACAAGA
This sequence comes from Mellivora capensis, assembly GCA_004024625.1. Taxonomy (NCBI): domain Eukaryota; kingdom Metazoa; phylum Chordata; class Mammalia; order Carnivora; family Mustelidae; genus Mellivora; species Mellivora capensis. The sequence goes on along the minus strand of PISX010004072.1, from coordinate 16,431 downwards.
GGTATTTCAGCTCTGCTGCCCAAAAAGGAGACTGAGGCCCAGAGAATTCACTTATATTGGAGCTTATAGTTGAAAATAGATTTGTCTTGGCATCGAAATTGCAAATAACTATAGGAACCACTGTAACCTTGTTACAATCATTTTTTGGCCCTTTAAATTAAAATAATCTGTTTATAGGATGTCCTTTAATTGACAGAATTGTTATATATAACACTAGTATGAAGACAGAAAGTACAGTTCGCATAAAAGATTATATCTACTTTCCCATTATACCTTTACACACATCAGGGATATCAGTTCCACAATCAACTATGATAATTAGAGAAACAACAAATGCCCCAGAGGGAGCATTTTCTAGTGATTATATCATAGATACATAATAATATCTTTATAAGCTAAGCAGGAAAACATTCTCAGAAGCATATTGTTCAGGTCAGTGATTTTACAAGAATTCCATAGGATGAATAGCCCCTCTGTCAGAATAAAAGTTGTGGAGCAAATTCCATTATAATTCTCTTTTCTCAGTCACTTGGAACTTTCTCAAAAAGTCTCTTTCCAAGTGAAACTGTCCCTGGTGGCTGCCTCCCAAATGTGATTTTTTTTTTTAAGTTAAAGGAAAATTTGTTTCTCTATCCAAGAAGGAAATAGTTATTCAACCACTTTTTTCAAAGGCTTTTAAAAATAAATACCTCAAAACTCAAACTTTCAAGTACTTAAAATTCTATATAAAATTGGGTAGCACTCAATTATTCTTTTTTGCTCTGTCGTATGAGAAATTAGATGCAAAATTCATCTGAAATTTTACAAAGTTCAATAAATTGTTTACTATAGTCTGACCTGGACTAAAAACAGGACTGGCTTTCTAGAGCTACAGTTGGATGGAATTTGACTAAACATTTGAGTAGAGTCTGACTCACAGTGGTTTATCTAGATAACCAGTCATGGCTTCAAGATAAAGCATCACAGACTCCCCTATACAAATTCCATTCAAGGCTGTGGCAGAGCTGGCTAAACTGTCCCTTTAGTATTTGTCTCTGTGCCGTTAGTGACTTGCCTCTACTGAGAGAGGTCTTCCTTGAGGTAAGCTCAGCAGCTGCTTAGATCCTCAGATGCCAAGATCTCCTGGCAGCTTTAAGATTGACAAAGTAAACATCTCTACCCCACCTCCCTCACCTGAGAATACAGAACACTAGACTTGCAAATTAATTCCCAGTGGTTGACATAAGTGCCATTTCAGACAACTTTGTAGGGTAAGGAGACACAGGTACTTACGTATTTCAAAGAGCCTTTCACCCGCAAAATCTGTTGGACTGGACCTTGTCAGATATTAATCAGAACAAAGAAAAATCACTTTGTGCCATGTACATAAGAAAGTTAAGCCAGACAGTGAATTCATAGGCAATCGAAACATAGCATTCTGATCACCCAACCTGTTTGTTTACGTCTGCTACCAGAACTCGAAAACTAACCTGTGCTACTCTTTGTTGTGGTATTTTAGAAGCAACAAAGATTAAAGGTGATAGTAAATTATATGCTGTTTAGATAAATTGGTTGGCTGCAAATTATTTTTAAAAACATAAATTAGCAAACTAGAAATATTTCTCTTATGTTCCGAAGTCTGAAGGCAATTGATTGCCTTTTTAGGTGATTGTCTTGTTGGGAAGCCTTTTTCCAAGATCATTTCATGTTCAAAGATGGCTGTCCCCCAGCTTCAGACACTATGAGAAAACACAAAGAAGGGGTACTCATGGACTCCTTATTTCTTTTTGCATTCCATTGGTAGAACTCACCAACTCTTACCTGGCTGCAAGGGAAGCTGAGAAATGCTAACATTTCTTAAAATTCCTTTATTCTGGAAAGTCACGCATCCAGCTACGACTCAGGATTTCTCTTTCTGACTGAGGGGAAAATAGATATTTTAGGTAAAGCTAAACTTTTAAAGCCATATGTGTGATTGATGAATAAAATAAAATAGTAGAGTTATAGCAATTGCAAAAAAAAATAAAAGAAAACGAGTAGGAGAGATTTGGCAAAGACTGAGCTATTTGAACTAGATGAAGGAAGAACATAAAAATTGATGATTGTGGACTACTTCCTTTTATGCATTACTTTCACAGGGTCTTCTTGGGGTCTTGGAGGTTAAATATCTTGAAAGTTAAGATCTAGCTTAAAGATCTGTTCATTCCAAAGCAAAGTGGATATTTGGCAACTAATGAGTAAATTCAGATTGTGCAGAGAATGTTCCACACTGAATCAAGAATTGTCCTGGTTGCCACTCTATGGTATGTTTATGCTTAAATATTTATGATCTTCCAGAAAGGTCTTATTCCTATGAAAATATGTATAATGTCACCCTTGCCATTTAGTACTTGGCGTTAGCGTACATTGCTCAAATATTTTAACAACTTAAAATTCCCATTTTTCACTACACTTTTCTTTTTTTTTTTATAAAGATTTTATTTATTCATTTGACAGACAGAGATCACAAGTAGGCAGAGAGGCAGGCAGAGAGAGAGGTAGAAGCAGGCTCCCCGCCGAGCAGAGCGCCCGATGCCAGGGTCGATCCCAGGACCTGGGATCATGACCTGAGCCGAAGGCAGAGGCTTTAACCCACTGAGCCACCCAGGTGCCCCTCACTACATTTTTCTATTTAAATAAGAGAAAATTATTTTTGCTTAATTTAACATAGAAAATAGAGTATATAATATGCAAGTGATTCTTTTAGGAAATACACGATGAGTGATTTGAATCATCTTTAGGAGGCTGTGGTTAAGAGTGCAGATTCTACTATTTACTCAAGATGTGACATTGGGAAATCCAGTTTCTCTTGAGTTTCAGGGTTTCTTGTTTGAAATCAGCAAGATACCTACTTCTAAGGATTTTTATGAGGATTCATAAGCTTATATGCGTATACTTGGCATACACCAAGAAATCAATGGAATTTAAGGACATAGAACAGAGTCCAGTTCATAGTTCAGTCCATAGTTCAGTTCAGTTACTCATAATTTGATGCTTATGCTCAGCTTTTTCTACCAAGAGTTTCAAAGAAGTTGACTGACTTAGAGTTTTCAAACTGAGCTTACTTTCTCAAAAATTTCTAATATTTTTGAAACATTACATGGATAATTACATATAAAAACATGTATTAATATGCTTTAGTGACAAATTAAACAGGTAGAGGTTAAAGATACATGATTTTGCTGAGCGAGGTCTATCCACTGAACCACTAAATTCTAAAGAGTCAGCTTTTCTTTGTCTTGTAAACTTTGTCTCTCTCTCTCTCTCTCTTTTTTTTTAGTTAGAATTGCATGTTTGTAATTTTCTCTTGGCTGCCAAGGATATTCCCCTCAAAACATTGCAAGTTAGTGCATTGAAATAGATCTGTGTCTGTATCTTTATCTGCATCTCTGTGTTTGAAAAGTTTTGCCACTCACACGGAAATTGTGTCTTTTAATAACTTATCAGTGGTCTGAGACCTACGAAAAGAGCCTTGTTCAAGATCTAATGAGCTCATGTACAAAGACTGCTTTAGCTTCCAGTTCTGAAGCCCAAGTTGCATTGCATTTGCTCTTATGGAGCAATATATTATCTTGAAATGAACTGTGGAAGCACTTTGTTTTTAGTTGTGCTAACATGAAATTTTAGAGGATGAATATATCACAGTGAAAAACTGGAAAATGTGAAACATTGTGTCATTTGTTTGTCTTTCATATAAACATCAATATTGCTATTTCCAAAGAAAATAGGGAAGAATATTAATTCTGATAAAAAAATAAGTATTGTTAATGAGCCAGGCACATGAGATATTTGGCTTACAGTTTCATTAAATAAAAAACTACACCAATAGAAGAATATCGTGTTACCCTCGGGGTCTATTCTGCCATTTTTTACATAGGCGAAACCTCCTCTGCTTTCCTGGGAGCATGTTTCAATTAAGCATGATGAACATATTTCAATTAAGGTTTATATTTCATATGTATTTTTACAGGTGTTAGTGGCTAGATCCACAAATATATTCAAGAGTTCCATGGGTGTATAGAGGGTCCCATTCTGTGTTTCTGAGAGTGCAGATACATGAAACTCCAAATGTCTACAGAACCAGGAGTTAGAGTTGACAAGTTTTTCTTATCGAAGTCATGTCAACATATTGCCAAACTGCTACATGTTCTTGTCAGATTGCTGCCAGTTTTTCGAGTCCAAAATCTGAGCACTGCTCCATCTCAAAAGCCACCTTTTCATGGGAGTTAACATTATAGCATAAGTTTCAACCATTTTCTGGCTCACGGTTGCAAGTGGAGTTGTTTCTAGAGATAAGTGAAAAGGTAAAGTCAGCTCCTGTTAACCCACACTGTTGGATGGACTCAGAGACTTGGGTCATCCCAAATGGCAAATGGTGTGAAAACCACTATAGTTGCCTGCATTATTGTAGTCCCATTTGAATACGTATGCTAGGAATTCAATTTCAAGGTAAGGTCCTATGTTGCTTTTTGCCCCAGGGTCTTGAGATGGTTACCCACTGTCTCCACTCCTTCAGACTGAGGACAAGATGTGCTCACAGAGCCATCTTCCTGGCGTATTTGCTTTTCAAAGGACTTCTCTATGTACAGAGTCAATATCTGAGATAACAAGAAATGTATTGGGAAGTAGATAGGGGTTTTCACGTGAGAGAGAGATGTGAGTTTTCCCTTGATTGAGTGTGCAGAAATGTTAACAAAACAGAGGTGTCCCTAAAGACAGAGTTGTCAGCAATTATAAAAGCGTGCCCGCCGGTGTGCTTACAGAAAAAGCCTAATCTATCAGAGCCACTGGCTTATACTTTTCCCCACTCTGAGGCAGGGGTATAACATGATCATAATATTAGAAGCAAGAGAAATGTATGGTCTATCAAAGGCTTTCTGATGATTAAATGAAGGTTATCATTTGATTTTTGTTGAAGATCAAAAGAGTGAAGTTGACAAGTTTCTTTTTTTTTTTCAAACTGACCACTGGACTTTTATGTATTAAGAGCACTAAATTGATTTAATCAGTACTACTTTTGACTTTTCTCTGAATTGTGTCTCCTGAGAGAGCAAGCCTGAGCTAATAGAGCATGGTACTTAACCCCAAGGTAATCTTTAGTGAAGCCATCCACATGGTTTTCCTCCTTGCGGTCATTTTTAATTTTTTAAGTAAAACATTCGCAAGAAACTCAGAAGCAATGTTTTCCTCTCTTGGGTTTCTGAACGATTATAAACAAGACCTCAGTGTTTAAGGAGAGCACCCTTTACAAAACTCAACAGAATCCATTCTAGACAAAAGGCTGTGGATAAAAGGAGTGTGTTTTTCCTGTGGTTTAATGGCAAGTCTCAGATCAATCCTGGAGCTCAAAGTTCCATTCCCACTGGCTTAATGTTGATTTGGTTTTGTAGTGGCTTTACAGATTTTAATCTTGGATATTTTTTGTTGTTATTGTTTCACTGGGTTGAACTATATCTTCTAAGAAGATATGTCCAAGTCTTAACTGCTGATACCTATAAATCTGACTTTGGAGTCACTGGAGATACAATTTAACTTAATTTGCCCCCCTCTCCCCATGAATCCAGGATGATCTTATTTTTTTAATCTTATTTTGAGATCTCCTGAATTCATGGCAGGGGGCTAAATACAATTATTGTTGTCTTTATAGAGAAAGGAGAGGAGATTTGAGACACAGATACATGGAAGGGAAAGCCACGTGAAGATGGTGGCAAAGCTTGGAGTGATGAGTCTACGGGCCAAGGGTTGCCAAGGATTGCAGCAGTCACCAGAAGCTAGGAGACAGAGACCAGCTTCTCTCTCAGAGCCCGGAAGAAGCCAACTCTGCCGACATCTTGATTTCAGCCTCCTGGCTTCCAGAAATGTGAGGTAACACATTTTTGTTGTGTTAAGCCCCTGAGTTTATGGTAATTTATTATAGCAGCCCTAAGAAACTAATTCACAGGGTGAGTCTCCTGTATGGCTCTTGGTAGAGTTCTTTGGTCCTAAAAGCTGTGAGAATATGTTACAATCACAGCACAGAAGGCAAAATAGCTGATGCTTCACCACCAGCTGCTTTAGTCACAGAAATGGGTACCCACAAAACCAATTATTGGCATCAATGGTGGGAACACCATGCCAGGACAAAAGCCTAGGGTTTGTTTACAGTTCTTAGTGTGACAAAAAAAAGCATGATTTCTCCTATGCCTTCAAAGTACAGATTTCCTTGATCAGGAATGCCAACACCAACTACCTACAGTTACACACCAGCCTTAAGGGGAACCCACGTGTCCTGCGACATTGTAAGTCCGATGACAACATGTACCATTAACTTACGGCAGTGCGTTGTTTCCTGATCATAATACGATTTCTCTTTTCCTTTCTCTTAACATGCATAATATGAAGTGACTTACTGCCCCTTGAAAAGAAGAGTGAAGAAGGAAAGGAAGGAAGGGAGGGAAGGGAAAAGAAAGAAAGGAGTAAAGAGAGGGAGGGAAAGAGGGAAGGAAGCATGAAGTGAGGGAGGAAAGAGAAGGAAAACTGAGTGAAAGGGAAGAAAGGAGGAAGGAAGAGCTCTGTTGATAAATGGAACAGGAAATACAGCACATTAATATTCAAATCAGATTGCTCTGAATCCATGGTGAAATCACACCTCGTCTGCTTTCTTCGTTGGCTACGGGGTGAAGGGGCATCGTTGCCAAACGCAGGACAGAGGAGCCCCAGGGACAAGCGGTGGTGAAGGCGGCCAGCCGCAAGCCGTCCCACACTTCAACTCAGACCCAGTCCTGGGTGACACGACAGGTGGGCCCCTTCCATCAGCACATTAGGCTGAGATTTAGTGCCATTACCAAGCGCTTCAGTGTGCTGTTGAAATCCATGTAGTCTCTATTTCTCCTTGGGTAAGAGTAAATGATTCAGTGCCCGCTACAACACTGCAAGCTTCTGGCTAATCAGAAATTTTCTTTGTAGCGGTACTGACACTAACATTTTCCTTTTATTTTTGGATGAGGTCTTTAGTACAACAGAAGAACTTCCTCTGCCTCTTTCGTCTTCTCCGTCCACACAGCCCTCCCTTCCCTGTTAATTTTGTAAGCAGGGTAGGGGAGCACCGGGACAGGATATCTGGCTTGATGCCCTATGTCCTGCAACTGAACAGTCAGCAGATGAGTAGAATGATGGTATTTAAGAACAAACAAAAGGAAAACATAAATCCTTTAGGCAGCAGATATGTGTAATTTATCCTGGTTTTCTGTTTCAACTTTTCAGAGAATGCAAGATCTTAGACAATAGTGAGTCAGAAATAGGCCAGGGACAGCGCTAAATCTCCCTCAATTAGGCTCACAACAAAAACACTATTTACAAACATATGGTGCGGCGTGATGGGATTAAAAGAATGGTGGGTCTAATTTGCCCTCTCCATCCACAGTGAACATCCCAAGCGTGGGGGAAACCCTGCTCCTCGCAGAGCCATCTGAAGCGTTCTCAACAAACGTGTTTCAGTATCCTTGGTTTTGACACAACGACTAGATTTTCAGCAGTTGACTTGGGCTTCAGGCTTCATCTCTTCATTCTCTGTCAACCCCAATATTTATGTGGGTAAAAATGTCATTTTATGGCACAAATGTTGGTGAAACAATACATACCTAAGGAAAAATAAGTATTGGGCACAAAAATCCTCAGTCTCAGTGTCTCCAGTCTGTAACCATTTGCATTCTGTATAATTCTGACAGATTAAAATCCCTAAAACCCAGATTTGAGCTTTTGAGTCCCTACAAATAGCCTTCAGCTTTTGTCAGCCCTGAAGTGTTGAGACGGGCCTTCAAGACCCTCCATGGTCCAGCCCAGCCTCCCTCTCTCTGCCCTTCTTTCTTACTGCTCCCTTCCATCCATCCTTCTAAATGGGATAATTTAAGTCACACATATGTCCCATGCTTTCCACTTCTCTCTTGGACTAACCATTTCTTGTTTGACCTGTACTCCTGCTCCTGTAGAGCCCCCAGCTCCGTATTTATTTTTTAGAGTTATTTGTGTGTTGGGTCTCGCTCCTAATCGACTGGAGGCTCCTTAGGCAAAGGGACTTAATTCACTTTTCTTTCCTTCTCTCCCTTTTACCGATACTTAGAACAGGGCTTTGCACATGGTAGGCACTCTGTAGTTCTTTGTTGACTGCATATATGAGCAAATAAATAATAAGTAGATTAAAAGCCAGAAGATCAACATTAAATAATTTAAGTCATGATTTGGGAAGACATAAATGGGCAAAATAAATTTGAATCACGTGTAAGTTAGTGCTTCATGAGAAAAATACTGTCTTCTGAATCATTCTCTTTCTCTTTACTCTGCATTAAAATTTAAACTAGAATGTTCCCACAGTAAATGTCTATGTAATTATAGGTTCCAAGGGAAGCCAGATTAGTAATCAGGACTGTATTGTATTCATAAAATATTTTATCATATTAACATTAATGTAATTTTTATGCTGTCTCCTCATAATGACAGTTTAGAAAAATGTCCATTTTAAAGCTAGGACTGCACCCCAAAAGAAATTCTGTCCTGAAGTGATGCTGCCAAGCCACTGAAAATTCACTTGTCCATACTGTGAAGCATCCAAACACCTCAATGGAATTTTTTCCTTGTACTACATGATTGCTCATCTGGACATAAAAGATACTTACACATAAATATTTGATGGAAAGATTTCACTGGACAGGAAAATACTGAACAAAGTGTAAAATAGTATAGAACGCTTGGCAAAGGATGGAATCAAAAGGAAGAGCAAGTTGCCTTTCTACTGGGCGTATATTCAGGGGGTATGTGCCAAACTGTATGTTTTCACAAATAGTGTGGTGAGATGTGATTTTAACTTTAGATTATCATTTGTTTATTAACAACAGAGGCTTTGGAGTATTATGCCTGTAAGTAGCAAGAAGGAAGAGAGATAAAGTAGTACAAGATGGAGACCTTGCTTTAATAGGCCTGAAAGCATTATCTTCATCACCTTCCAGGGATTCTCTCCCTGACTCTAAACTCTGCATCCACATGTCACGTCAAGCTTTGGGAAAGGAGTGAAGGTGGGAAAGATGAAATGAACGGAGAGAGGACAGAAAAATGGGAAGAAAGTGGGGTGACACAGTAGCAGAGGGTACTCAGGAGTGGTTAGAATCCCAAAGGAATGGGGAATGGAATAAGAGCTGCTTGAACACCAGGGACAAAGAAGACAAATGGAAGATTTTTGCATCATGTATGTTTTATTATGCCTGTTATTTTTGCTGCCATAATCTAATAAATGCCACGTGTAAGTGCGATTCTAAACATTTTACATATATTAAATCATTTAACCTCATGACAAATCTATAGGATGAAGGTCACAGAAAGTCCCTGACCTAAACTGTCTCAAACAAAACAGATTGTGTCCAGTCATATTAATGAATAGTTCTTCAGGCAAGGCTTTATCCAGGGCTCCAAAACTTGTGTTTTTCTCTCCATTTCTTTGCTCTACTGTCACTATATTGACCCTGGGCCCTAGCAGTCTGCCCCCTCCTAGTCTCAAAATGACTGTCTCCAACTTAGAGCTAAGTACATATTTCCTGTTCAATTGGGGATTGGGGGCAGGAGAAGGTGGGGTGGGGGGAATGCAGTGTAGACAAAAGTCCCCAAATTTGGGGCACCTGTGTGGCTTAGTCAGTTAACTATCTGCCTTTAGCTCAGGTCTTGATCCCGGAGTCCTGGGATCAAGCCCCACGTGGGACTCCCTGCTCAGCCAGGAGTCTGCTTCTCCCTCTCCCTCTGCCCCTACTCCCTGCTCTCTCTCTCTCTCTCAAAATTAATTAATTAATTAAAAAAATTTTTTTTAAAGTCCCAGAATTTGTTGGCCTTATTTGTAAGATTTGGTCTTGTGATCAGCCTATAAACCAATCCCAGTTCTGAGAAATGTGGATTTGCTGATGTTTTAAAGTCAATTATAGATTACCCCTAGAATGATGAGAAATTGAACCAGCCATTAGAAAAAGGGCATGAAGGAAATCTTTATAATAGTAGACCTTAATGATGATAAAAATGGACATAAAAATAAGTAAGTGGCTGTGAAAAAAGCAAAGATTCAGAATCTAAAAAATTTTTATGATTCAACTTTGGTTAAAAGTTTACCTTTTCATATATACGTGCAGATGTGTATGTATGTGTATACACAGGCATGTATCTATACTGAGTTGCAAGCAGGAGAAACCATCCTAGGCTAATTTTGTCAGAAAGGGTGATTTTTTTTTTTAAAGGGTTTTGGCTGGTTCAGAATATCTGGCATTTTAGCTTTTATATTGAAAACCAAGATGTGCCCTATTAAGTATTAAATTGGAGTTCCCAAACATATGTAGAGGATGCTGATCTTGTGTAGCCAAAAAATAAAAAAATAAAAATAAGTGACTTCACATTTAAGATGTGCATTCTTTTCGACTCAGAAATGTAACTTTTAGAAACTGTCCTGCAGATATACTTGCATACATGCTTAAAGATGTGTGTATCAAGAATTCCTTTATCATTGTTTTGTAATAGTGGTAAATGGAGGACAATTTAATATTCTTCAATAAAGGAATAAAAAATCAAGCTATGATATAACCGTACTATAAAAATACCATACAGTTGATAAAATGCATGGAAAGACTTTCAGGACATGTTAAGTTTTTTAAAGATTTTATTGTTTTATTTATTTGAGAGAGAGAAAGAGAGAGCACAAGCAGGGGGAGTGGCAAAGGGAGAAGGAAAAGCAGGTTTCCCGCTAAGCAGGAAGCCCAAAGCAGGGCTCCGTTCCAGGAGTCTGGGATCATGACCTGAGTTGAAAGCAGACCCACTGAGCCACCCAGGTGTCCCCATGTTAAGTTTTTTAAAAGCAAGTTTCAGTACTTGGTCTAATTTCTGCAAAACAAAGCTGTACATTTGCCTATGTATGTATGCAAATGATTAGAATAAAGGACTAAAAGGCTATGCATCAGCTGTTTTCAGTGGTTACCTCTGGGAGAATATGTGGAGTTGGTTGGCTGGTAAAGAAGGACTTCCATACGTTCATGATTTACTCCAAATATTTCTGAATTCTTTGAATATTCTATAACCAGATTTTTTTCATGTATAGCTTGTGTACATTATTAAAGGAAAGATTTTTTTTTTAAAGATTTTATTTATCTCACAGGGAGAGACACAGCCAGAGAGGGAATACAAGCAGGAGGAGTGGGAGAAGGAGAAGCAGGCTTCCCGCTGAGCAGGGAGAGGACATGGGGCTGGATCCCAAGACCCCAGGATCACCACCCGAGCTAAAGGCAGATGCCCAACGACAGAGCCCCCAGGCACCCTTAAAGGAAAGATTTTTACAGAGTTTGAAAACCACTGCGTTTAGTTCATGGCATTAATGAAGCCATGCATATCTGTCTTTCCTCCTATGGAGTTCCTATGGAGTTTCCTCCTATGGACCAAGTTAATGCCACATACAGAAAATCTCTGTGTGTCTGAGAAAGACTGCACCCACTGGCACCAGCCAGCTTGCACAACCACATATGCCATTTGTCACAGATCAGGTGAGAGAGGGGAATGGTTTTATTGCCCCCAGCTTACAGCATATGTCTTATTTGAAGGTTTGTAGCTTTGTCCTTTGTTCACTGTTTGAAACCGTACCGTACAGCTCATTCATTTACGGTCACACAATTCACTAATTTTTAGTACATTCACAGAGTTGTGAAACCACCACCATAATCAAGTTTTAGAAAGTTTTCGTCTCCTCCAAAAGGAATCTCTTATGCATCAGTGACCATTCATCTCTCTCCCCATCTTCCACAAATCACAAATTTATTTTCTGTTTGTATAGATTTACCTATTCTGGACATCTCATTTAAACAGAATCATACAATAGGTGATCTTTGGTTTGGCTTCTCTCAGCTAACCATGATGTTTTCAAGGGTCATCTAATTTGTAGCATGTGTCAGTACATCATTTCTTTTTATTGCTGTGTAATATTCCACATTTTGTTTATCCACTGATCCGTTGATGGGCATTTATGCCGCTTTCATGTTCTGGCTATTGTGAATAATGCTGCTATCCACATTCACGCCTGAGCTTTACTGTGGACTCTTTATTTGCATTTCGGTAAAACATCTAGGAGTAGAATTGCTGGGTTGTATGATAATTCTAACTTTAATATTTTGAGGAACTTCCAGACTATTTTCCAAGGAGGCTCTTCCATGTCACATGCCTACTAACCATATATAAGTGTCCTGATTTCTCCATATCCTTTTTAAAAAAAATATTTTATTTATTTATTTGACAGAGAGATCACAAGTAGGCAGAGCAGCAGGTGGGTGGGGGGGGAAGCAGGCTCCCCGCTGAGCAGAAAGCCCAATGCAGGGCTCGATCCCAGAACCCTGAGATCATGACCTGAGCCAAAGGCAGAGGCTTAACCCACTGAGCCACCCAGGCGCCCCCTGATTTCTCCATATCCTTGCCCAAACTGTTTTTTTCTGTCTTTCTGATCACAGTCATCCTAATGGGAGTAAAGTCTTTTCCATCTGTTCTTGTGTCTTTGAGAATGACCTCTTGTGTTAGAAACTCTGCTACAATAGCTCTGCCTAATAAAAACAATCTCACATTTCCACGATGAGTTCAATCACAAGCATCTATTTCTCCCTCATAGGTTTGCATGTTGACTATGGCTCTGCTGGGCTTGGCTGGGCATTCATTCTGATATACTTCATGAATATTTACCCTAGGACCAGGGAGTGCTCTTCTCATATAGCAGCTCAGAATCTCAAGCAGTGAGCAGAAATATTCCGTGACCTAAAAATGATGCTTCACTTCTGCTCTGAAGCCATTGTTCAAAACATTCATGTTGCCAAACCCAACTTCAGTGGAGCTGGCAAGCAAACCTGGCTTGCAGTGGCAAAGGGCATGAGTGTATAATTTTATTAAGTATGGAAGTAGGGAGTTGGGAACAATAAACCATTCAATTCCCTGTCTCCAGTTCTACCCTCTTTCCTAACTTCTAACATGGCTTACTCATTATGGGTTACATGTTGCTGTCACTCAAAAGTCAGTACGTCTCAAATCTCAGACACCCTTTGTATTTCCCAAACAACTTCTCCCAGCTTCTCCATCTGAGCAACAACACCCAAATTTGGTATTACTAGATGATCAAATAATTAAGAATTAGAGAGCCCTTTCCCCATCAAGCTTTCTTTTCTTTTACATAAAATGCTTCTAACCTCTATCCAGTATTTTTTCCCCTCTTCTTTCTTAAAAAATAAAACCAAAAAACAACCCCTATATTCAGAGTAGCAATGTGCCTTTTCCCAGCTTCCCTCTTTTGCAGTCAAGTTTAACCCCATGATGAAAATCTGTTTCTGGATAAGTTCGGTTTGTCATTTTCTTCTCTTTTTTGTCTAGGATATGGCTGTGAAACTGGAGGTGGAGGTGACTAGATGTAGAGGTAGAGGTGAAATCCATGTGCTAAGAATTGGGGTGCAGAATGGAAGAAAGATCATGGGACACAGATAATCATGGAGTTCTGCCTACCTGACCGGCCCAGTTTGGGGATTTTTGTTATATTACTCTCTTGCCGATAAGGTATCAGTGTCTCTACATTAACTACCAAGTGATTTAGAAACTTTTTAAAATGGTAATTAAGATGTTCCAGAATCTTCTCTAAAGTTTCTAATCTTCCATCTCATGATATTCTTTGTTCCCTCAACCAACTACCCACCCTAGATCTAGTCATTGTCTCTCTCTGCCTTATTCTGTGCCCCAGCTGGAGGCAGTACTGGTGGCACTACTGATGATCACGCAGGATATCTTGCTTGATCGCTTCTGGTTGAGTTTGGCATAAGGAAGCAGAGCAGAAGGAGAAGGAAGTGAGGGCATTTCTTCCAACCCACTCCTGCTCTTCTTTGGCAGTAGTAACATGCCTTCTTGACCTCAGCTCCTAGTAGATAGCCCTCCCTCTAGGGCTCCAACTTTCCCTAGGATCCTTAATACTACTTCCTTTACTTATCTCTTTATCCCTAGGGTGGTAAAGTTCCCCAGTATTGCTAGTGTCTGGGTACTTCAGCATTCCTTGTTTGTACTTACAACTCTGCCCAATCTCTCTAGTGGTCTTACGGTGAAGTGTCTTCATAAAACCATCTGCAGTGAATTGTTTCCAGCTGGCATTTAACTAATGCAGTAAAACCTCTCTTAGTATATGCATTTCAGGTTTGCATTTCAGCAACTTTTCTCATAATCCTCCCTTTGCTTGAAATTTTGTTCCTCTCATCTCTGGGTCTTGCTGTCCTTCAAGGCCCTCTCAAACACCAGTGTTCCCAAGTAGCCCCCCTAATCCCCACACCGTGGAAATCTCTTCTTTCCTTGAACTCACTCAGCACACACTTGAGAGTGATTATCTTTTTCTGCTTTAAATTATAGTAACTTAGGTACATTTAACTCTGGCCATTTTTTAGATTCTTTGAAGTCTGAACCCACACCTAGGTCTGATTGGTTTTGTTTTTCTCTTTTTACTCTTTTCTTTATGTTTCTCCCTGAACTTTGCCTCCTTCCTCAAAAGTACCCAGAACAAGACTTAGTACCAAATGGATGTTTTATCATTCATTCTTTTTTTTTTCAAAGATTTTATTTATTTATTTATTTATTTATTTGACAGAGAGAGAGAGATCACAAGTAGGCAGAGAGGCAGGCAGAGAGAAAGGGGGAAGCAGGCTCCCTGCTGAGCAGAGAGCCCGATGTGGGGCTCGATCCCAGGACCCTGAGACCATGACCTGAGCCGAAGGCAGAGGCTTAACCCACTGAGCCACCCAGGCGCCCCTTATCATTCATTCTTAATATGATTTGTTACTGCTTCTTATTACTATTACAATAGGTACCAGTTACTAATTTATGATAATGTATACTTTACAAAAATTAAGAAAATGAAAGCACAGACTAAAATTTCTCTTTGGTGATCAGTGTAATTGTTACAATTAAAATAAGCAATAATTATGTACCTATGATACATATATGATAGGGGACTTTATTTTTATTTAGAAGTTTTCAGGTGACAAAGTGAATCTTTTCCCAATACTTTTCTTAGGCAGCAAAGAAAAAAAAATTATGTATGGGCAAATACCAATCTGTAACTGAGGCTACCTAGCATTATGAGTTGGAGTCAGAATTCTCAACCTACTTTGTAATCTAGTCTTTTAAAGCTCTATTCTGGGAAGTTCTAGAGATTATTTCTGGGAGTGAGAATAGATTGAGATATCTTCAATATGGCTTTCACTTGAAGAAAGGGTTCCAACCTAATCTGTCCTCCTGCTACAGACTTTAACCATATTGTCTTTCATTTTAGTCACTAAGTCTCTGCCTAAACGTCTCTACTAACAGGGAATTCACTTACTATGCAATTAAACAGTATGTTTTCAAATGACCCTAAGTCTATAACGTTTTATCTTATATCTGACTAAAATATGACTACCCATCATTCTTCTTCTTGAAACAATAAAGAATATGTTTAAATTTACTTCATCAGAATGGCAGTCCTTTAGCAAGATCATACTTCCACAAGTCTCTTTTTGGGCTAAAAACCATTTCCTTCAAATTATCTTCATATGACATATCTAGAAAACCCAGTTGGATCACATTTTTTTTTCCCTCAAAATCCCTCTTAAAACATGATGCCTAGAACTGAAAATAATTTTCCTGGTGTAGACTGACAAAGACAAAGTATAGTGATATTATTACCTTCTGTTCTCTGGGTATTTAAGAACCAGTTGTGGGGACTTTTAAGTTCCAATCTTGGATGTAAGAAGTTTAGAAATTACTACTCTGTCCTACCAAGTAAAGAGTTGAACAAACTGAGAAAACAATTCTTAGATGCATAAGAGAAATGGGATTATAGGGTAAATCATTGCCTCAAAATTGAAGAGACAGATGAATACAGAGAATCACAACTTGCCAGGGCAGAAACCACTGCAGAACCAGTACTGGGGGTAGGGAAACCTGAAATGTAATTGATGAATTGCTAATGCAATAAGATAAGAAAAGGAATAAAAAGTATGGAGGTTGGGAAGGAAATAATAAAACTATTTTTGTTCACAAAGCAATTTGCAAACCTTTGACCTGCCCGCAAAATCCTATATATAATGAGTGATTATAACAAGGTTGTAAACAGAAAGTTAACTATTACAGGTTGTTGAGATCTTTTTGAATCTTAATTTGGGCATCAATAGTTAGCTCTCTTTTCTATCTTCAGGATATATGGACATTTGAAAATTATGCCAGGCTGCTGATAAAGAGACTATCTTTGAAGTTGACATCAGCACAAAAGAAGGCACAACATTCAACCCATATTTCTTCATTTTTTCACAAGGATGTCATAAAAATTTTTATCAAATGCTTACTTTATTCCAGGTGCTCTATCTTATTCATATACAT
>PISX010004071.1:96842-127199 GCA_004024625.1 Mellivora capensis | reverse complement strand
TTACCCCAAAGATACAGATGTGGTGAAAAGAAGGGCCATCTGTACCCCAATGTTTATAGCAGCAATGGCCACGGTCGCCAAACTGTGGAAAGAACCAAGATGCCCTTCCACGGAAGAATGGATAAGGAAGATGTGGTCCATATACACTATGGAGTATTATGCCTCCATCAGAAAGGATGAATACCCAACTTTTGTAGCAACATGGACAGGACTGGAAGAGATTATGCTGAGTGAAATAAGTCAAGCAGAGAGAGTCAATTATCATATGGTTTCACTTATTTGCAGAGCATAACAAATAACACGAGGACACAGATCCCAGAGATAGGAGGACTCAAAACTAATTTTAATATTAAACATACCTATTATGAGTGTCTGATTCAGTTAAGAAAAGTTATCTATTTAAAAAATAATCATCTTGGTAAGAATGATGACTCACAGACCTGTGACCCTGAAACAAAGATGGAGAGGAGAAGGGAGTTGAGGGAAATTGGGGGGGAGATGTACCATGAGAGACTATGGACTCTGAAAAACAACCTGAGGGTTTTGAAGAGGCGGGGGGTGGGAGGTTGGGGGAGCCAGGTGGTGGGTATTTTGGAGGGCACGCATTGCATGGAGCACTGGGTGTGGTGTAAATCTATGAATTCTGTTACGCTGAAAAGAAATGAAATTAATAAAAAAATATGTTTGATTTCCAGATTAAAAAAAAATCTTAATATCTTGTAGACTATGGGTGGCCCTTTTGTTTTGTTAATACCAGATGTAATTCTATAATAAAACTCTTTTTATTAAACACATTCAAATTGTTAAATAGGAATTCTACCCTCTTTGCTCTTCTTTTTTTTTTTTTTTCATTTCTTTCAAGTGCCTCTGAAATTGTCCTCTTGCAAATGAATAGATTTCTAAATTCTGACCATCATCCATAAATTAGAAACAAGAATTTGTGGCCATATTTTAAAATAATTCCAGGAATCAAGTTATGGTGATCATCTCTATTTTTGGTATAGGCATTGTTTCTTATTTATCTACAGCTCCTGGAGAACACAGCATGTGGTAGGTATATAACAAATGCTTGAAAAATGAGTACATATGAAGGGAGAAGGGAGGAAAGGTTAGAACTTGTATCCATTAACCTGACTAACATTGGTGGTTGTCCCCATTGTGGCAAAGAAACATTTCTAAGGACAAGAAAACAGGGGTGCCTGGGTGACTCAGTGGGTTAAAGCCTCTGCCTACAGCTCGGGTCATGATCCTGGAGTCCTGGGATCAAGTCCCAGGATCCTGGGATCGACTCCCACAGTGGGCTCTCTGCTCAGAGGGAAGCTGCTTCCTCCCCCGCGCCCTGCCTGCCTCTCTGCTTACTTGTGATCTCTGTCAAATAAATAAATAAAATCTAAAAAAAAAAAAAGAAAGGAAATAACTTCTGCAAGCTGTCCATGAAACAAACCATTGTGCTCAAAGTACCATCATTTGATAATACCTTCTGTGCTATCCTGTACTCCTTATGTTATCTTTACCATTTGTATCTTGTTTAATGTTTTGATTAACACCTTTTCCTTAAAAATATTTACAAAGAAGCAAAAACAGTTCTGATATAAATCACAAAAGTGGATGCCTACAGGCAGTGGAGATCGACTGGGATCTTCTAGGGAGATGAAAACATTCTACATCTCAATGTGGTATATATATTTCTTAAAACTAATTGAATTATAGGCTCAAGAACTGTACTGATTAAAGTATATGACTTTTTCCTCAATTAAAAATATCTAAAGTTTTCTCTTTTTCCCCACCATCCTGTTGTGTGCCGCTCCCTGTTTCTGACCATGTCTTCTCACAAGACTTTTAGGATCAAGTGATTCCTGGCCAAGAAACAAAAGCAGAATCATCCCACTCCCCAGTGGATTCGGATGAAAACTGGTAATAAAATCAGGTACAACTCCAAGAGGAGGCACTGGAGGAGAACCCAGCTGGGTCTCTAAGGCGTCCCACATCATGAGATGACACACCTAATTGGCACCATGTATTTAATTAAGCTCCTTGAAGATCATGTATTCTATTCTATCACCCTGTAAACACCTTTCTACCTGGCCAATAGATACCTTTTATCAGGGAAATTATTTTTCTGTTACTATTCCTCTGCACCAGTAAGTTGGTTTGGTAATAAATGTGAGACCTTTCAGCTGTTAAAAAAAAGTATTTAAAGAAAAGAAATAGACCAGGTAACTAAAATACATTGACAATCAAAACAAAACAAAATAGTGTTATTAATTTCTAGATATATACTATTCTTTATAGAAGGTTCTGAGCCTAAAGCTGCTCTTTTTAAGTATTACAAAAATTATAAACAATGCTAGCAGCTATCTCTCTCCCTCTCCCCTTCCCCTTTGTTTCTTTCCTTTCTTTAAAAAAAAAATTTATTAGCATTTTTCATTCTGTTTTTCCATAGCCATGAGTCACACCTGTCAAGGTAGGTTGCAGGCCTATGAAAGGAGGCCAAGCTTAGCACAGGGCAGGTGTATTCACAAAGAGGGTGGTGGCACAGCAATATCAGAAGGTTGGCTACCTCCCAAGAGATTGATCAAATAAATAAATATATCAAGAACAATAAGATTCAGGTTTCTCATTACTGGAAAGAGTTACAAATATGGAAAAATATAAAGCTTGAATAAACCCACCTGGCATTGGATTAGGATTGGATGTACCAGAGTGAGATAATAGTTTCCCTTATAGATAAAGAAGTAAGTATAGATGTAAATGTGTTTGTAGTTCCTTAGCCATCTGCTGAAAGAGACTGAGATCAGGAGCACCCTACTAATAATGAATATCTAGTGCTTATATCTTGGTGTCAAATGCAAAATGAATCAGAGCTCCTTGAAAAAAATGACTGATTCGAGGGTTGGGGCTTGTAAAGAACATGATGAACCTGGATTATCTTTGGTAACAGAAAGGAAGGAAATGCTCAAAAAAGGAGGACATGTCAAAAGAACACAGAAGTAAAGTTGAGGGGCCTCTAGCTGGCTAAATAAAGGATAACTGTAACTTTTAAATAAATGATAAGAACAATCTCTAACTCATTGAATTAGCAAGTACCCCACTGATATAAATAAATGAATGACTAAATAGTTGGAAAGAAGAGAAAGTTCCTCCATATAGTGGAAAGCCTCCAATTAAATGTAGAAGGAATAATGGTTTTAGAAAATCACCATTTTGTAATAAGGGTAGTAATAATTAACCCAGGCAAGAAATTTCAATGGATACTAGCTAGTAGGTGAAAGTGATGTAAGGAATGATTTTTTTACATAATTTCAAAGTACATCCCTACAAAATACTTGTTAATTACAGATGGAACAAAAAGTAGAGAAACCAGGTAGACACCATCTTAATAAAGTAGTCAAAATGAACAACACTAGTAATGGGACAAATAGTCATCATGTGCAACTGATTAGATATAATGAGAAGAGTATAGTGTGACAGTCTGGCCAAAAAATATATCACAGGTGTAATAATGGTTATATATCCAATAATGAAGAAACATTAGATGAATCCAAACTTCAAGACTTTCTAAAAAATATCTGGCCTATTTTCAAAAGTGCCAAGATCATGAAAGCTAAGTGAAGTATGGATGCAAGAGGAGGACACGCTCTAAATTCTTCTTATAGATGTCAGGGAAAGCTTGCCAAAGGAGATGACTTACATGTTGTCTTGTAAACACTGTCATATAAACTAAGAGGAAGTCATTTTAGGCAAGGAGGTAGCATTTTCTTTCTTTTTTTAAAAAGATTTTATTTATTTATTTGCCAGGCAGAGATCACAAGTAGGCAGAGAGGCAGAGAGAGGGGGGGAAGCAGGCTCCCTGGTGAGCAGAGAGCCCAATGTGGGGCTTGATCCCAGGGCCCTGGGATCATGACCTGAGCTGAAGGCAGAGGCTTTAACCCACTGAGCCACCCAGGTGCCCCAGGAGATAGCATTTTCAAAGGTGTAGGGTCTCAGGTACTTGTAGAGAGCTGGGTGTACCTGGAGCACAGAGATGGTAGAAGTAGCCAGGGTGATGAGGTGGGGCCAAATGATAAAGGACCATTTCCTTTGCCTTCTTTGGCACAGTATTATGAACACACTGTAGTTTGAGGAACTGAAAAAAAGGCATCTGAATTGATGTATTAGTCCAGGGTCTCTGAAAAACAGATGCAAAGACAGAATTAAGTGTGCAAGTTTATTAAGAGAAATGCCTGCATGAATGGAAATTGAAAAGAAGTGAAGAAGTCTGGGAGAGCCATCAGGCTGTGGTGTACATCTGACCTGAGTGAAGGAGAGGTAAGGAAGTTTGCATGGAAGTTTCAATAAAAACCTTTGGCTCAAGGACTTTCTTGATGCTTAAGCTTGGATACTTAGTCAATTATGTTCTCTGTAGTAGCAGAAAACAAGATATATTCTCATGTGTACCACATTTCAGTTTTGGACAATGGAAAGGATTTAATTGACAGAAGAGGCGTGGACAGGGAGGAGTGTGAAACTTCAAGAATTGAGTATTTCACTTTTCTTTTTAAATTATCTATTTTCTTTTAGTTACGAAGGAATCAGGCCTTTTTGAGCCATGAGCTATGAGCATACTAAGCAATCTGCTGTTAATAAACATGGACACCTAATCCTGGAAAGCCTACCAACTTGCCCTGGCTTCTTAGTGTAGTTGAGTTTCCTGTTTTTCATATTTGGTCCATCTGTGGAGGCTAACTTAAATATCACATAACTTTCTTTTTTTTCTGGAATTATTTTGATCCATGATGGTAACACAAGTTGTTTTACACTGAATAGAAGCTGGTTAGTATTATATATACCTTTCAGTACTAAAATAGGGAAGTATATTTTATTTACATTTAGTAGAAAAATATTTTTCCCCTTAAACACTAAGTTCATGTTGCAGGGAAAAGTTGGTAGGAAGGAATAGCAAAAGAGATCCTTGATTTTGAAATCAGCTTATCTTGAGGTCCTGTTGAGTTTGCAGAGTATGAATTCATAACACAATTTCAAGTTGCTTTAGTCTATTCTTAATTGCAAATTTCCTAAACCTTATTAAAGAAAGGAAATGGTCTTCTAGACTCATTTTATCGGTTTGGAGTCCCCTCATTCTTCAAGTGCCTGAAAAGTTCTGCAAATTGTATAAGTAACAACTACAAAATATGACTCACAGCATTTTTTTCACTGAGTAATACAATTAACACTGTAATATTATATCCAGTATTTTGAAAAAAAAATCTTATTAACATTTATTAACTGCTAGCAGAGATTTTTTTTAACCCTAAGAAAAAGATTCAAGATGTCTATTATAGCTTTTAACAAACTTAACAATGTGCCCTTTCCTCAAAGTATGATGTGTCTGTTCCAAATGATGCCATTTAAAAACACAACAGAGTATTTCACTGGGTAAAAAATTGGTGGCTAGGATAATTTTGGGAATTATATTCAATGCCATGAAAATTGTTATTCCAAAAATGAATGCATACAAGAAATAGCTTAACTGAAGAATAACACTAGAGAAGTGTCTGTAAATAGTTGCTGCATAAAAGCTATAGTTTGGTAACTGTTCTTCAAGATTATTCAGTTAAATATTCTGCAATACCTGAATAAGACAGCAATATTTTATGAGTGGTGAAGGGGTTGGGGAAGGAAGATTCCCATCTCCTCTTTTTAAAAAAATAATCATTTTCCAGATACTTATCCAAGGGATACAAAGTGATTCAAAGGGGCACCTGCACCCCAGTGTTTAGAGCAACAATGTCTACAACAGCCAAAATATGGAAAGAGCCCAGATATCTATCGACAGATGAATGGATAAAGAAGACATGGTATATATACTCAATGATTACTCATTCATCAAAAAAAAAAAAAGAAAAGAAAAAAGAAAAAGAAATCCTGCTATTTGCAATGACATGGATGGAACTAGAGGGTATTATGCTAAGTGAAATAAATCAGTCAAAGAAACACAAAAAACACATTATTTCACTTATATGTGGAATTTAAGAAACAAAACAGATGAACATAAGGGAAGTGAAGGAAAAATAAAATAAGATGAAAATTGAGAGGGAGGCAACCCATAAGAGACAGTGAACTCTAGGAAAAAAATGGAATTGCTGGAGGGGAGGTAATTGGGGGGAAAGGAAAATTAGGTGATGGGCATTAAGGAGGCCACTTGATGTAATGAGCACTGGGTGTTACACGTAACTGATGAATCACTAAATTCTACCTCTGAAACTAATAAAAAAAATCATGTGCTTTAAATATCTTCCACTACAACCATCATTTCTGGCTTCATATATGCTGTGGTTATTTGTTTCCTAGCCAGGAATGCATTGATTTACCCAGAATATATACTCATCTTTTAATGCTGATCAGAAGGGTAACCCTGCTGTAGTCAGCCTGAAGCAAATTTTAGAGTGGAAGCTAGCATGAATTAGTTTGATTTTGGATGTGGTTACAAAGATTTTTTGGTTATTTTATTTTTAAAGCTGTTTTGTACCTGTTCCAAATTCATTGGCCCTTTAGGGAAGAGGAATGAAAAGATGCAGTTTCTTCCTGGCCAGGTCACTACAATCCATGATTTCAGGAGGCATGGCTTACATTCTTTCCAATGTGAGATGCAGTACAAAGGAAGAAAATAAACTGTTTATTCATTTCTTCCCAGATGATATTGGGGGAGAGGATTTTTTTAAAGGGTAAAGAATTAATCACTGCTATAACAAAGCCAGACATACATAAAGATTGGCATTTATTCTGGGCTTAAAATTGTGCTCTCCAATATGGTAGCCACTAGTCACTGGTAGTACTGTGTTATTGAATGTAGCTATTCCAAATTGATATATGATCTAAATGTAAAATACAGTCCAGATTTCAAAGACATAGTACAAAAGAAGAAATAGAAAATATCTTATTTTTTAATATTGATTACATGTTGAAATATATTGGATATATTAGTTTAAATAGATTATGCTATTAAAATTAATTTGAATGGTTTTGTTCTATTTTTCTCAATGTGATTTCTCAAAATTAGAAATTACGATGTGGCTTGAATTGGTGGATTATATTTCCATTAGACAGCACTAGTCTGGAATATTTGATTTACTCATGTTCTCAGGAATTGTTTTTATCTCTTCTGTTCTTTGTGCCTAGCACAAAACTGCTACAGGGGCTCAGATTAGCTTTGTTGGGACACTGACCAAGTTGGCTGATACCCAAATTAGCATCCTCAAAAACAATGTAGGGAGCTTGAACCATCCAGGGATGAAGGAACCAGGTGAAGTTAAAAGGTAGAAGTTGTCAGCCTGTATTCTTAAATGTTTCACAGGGTAAAATTTGGGAAATGTAACTTGAGCTGACATATTTTTCCAGTGGTAGAGTCACTGAACTGGAGCCCATGATAAACATTAGAGGATTTTATAATCCCTTGATATTATACAAAATTAGTCTGTGTGCCTTCTATAGAGAAGATCTAATTTTAATTAGATTCTCAAAGGAGACTACAGATTCAAAAATATTAAGGATACTAAATCTATATTTTTAAAGATTTTTTTTGACAGAGAGAGAGATCATGAATAGGCAGAGAGGCAGACAGAAAGAGAGAGAGAGAGAGAGAGAGGGAAGCAGACTCCCTGCTGAGCAGAAAGCCCAATGCAGGGCTCAATCCCAGGGCCCTGAGATCATGACCTGAGCCGAAGGCACAGGCTTAACCCACTGAGCCAACCAGGTGCCCCCTAAATCTGCTTTTTAAAAAAAGATTTATTTATTTGAGAGAGAGAGAGAGTGTGTGTGTGTGTGTGTGTGTGTGTGTGTGTGTACAAGCAAGGGAAGGGGCAGAGGAAGAGAGAAGAGCAAGCAGACTTCCTGCTGAGCACAGAGCCCAACATGGGCTCAGTCACACCACCTGAGCCAAAATCAAGAGTTGGATGCTTAACAAACTGAGCCACACAGGTGCCCCTCCTAATTCTATTTTTTAATCAAATCATTTTTGTTTATGTTTTCATGTTGAGTTGTATAAATTCTTCACATATCTTGGATATTAACCTCTTATCAGATATATCACTTGCAAATATCTTTCCCCATTCAGTAAGTTGCCTTTTCATTTTGTTAGTGGTTTCCTTCACTGTGCAAAAGGTTTTTATTTTGGTGTAACCCATTTATTTTTGCTTTTGTTCCCCTTGCCTGAGGAGATATATCTAGAAAAATGATGCACAGGCCAATGTGAA
The DNA here is from genome assembly GCA_004024625.1 of Mellivora capensis. Taxonomy (NCBI): domain Eukaryota; kingdom Metazoa; phylum Chordata; class Mammalia; order Carnivora; family Mustelidae; genus Mellivora; species Mellivora capensis. Next base: position 118,968 of record PISX010004071.1, on the reverse strand, counting down.
AGAGATTACTGTTTTATCTTCTAGGAGTTTCATGGTTTCATGTCTCACGTTTAGTTCTTTAATTCATTTTGAGTTTATTTTTGTGTATAGTATAAGACAGTGGTCCAGTTTTATTCTTTTGCATGTAGCTGTCCAGTTTTTCTTGCTTTGTACATTCTTGCCTCCCTTGTTATAGATTAATTGACCATATAAGCATGGGTTTATTTCTGGGCTTTCTATTCTGTTCCATTGATCTATGTGTCTATTTTTTTGTGCCAGTACCATACTGTTTCGATTATAACAGCTTTGAACTTTAGTTTGAAATCTAAGATTGTGACACTTCCATCTTTGTTATTCCTTCTTAAGATTGCAGAGTCTTTTGGCATTCCATAAAAATTTTAGGATTATTTGTGAATAAAACTAATGGTATTTTGATAGGGGTAGCACTGGATATATAGATTGCTTTGGGTACAATGGACATTCAACAATATTGGCTCTTCCAATTCATGAACATGGAATATCTTTCCATTTGTGTTGTCTTCAATTTCTTTCTTTAACGCTTTATCATTTTCAAAGTGCAGGTACAAGTCTTTCACATCCTTGGTTAAGTTTATTCCTAAATATTTTAATAGACATTTTTCCAAAGAAGATATACAGATGGCTACCAGGCACATGAAAAGATGCTCAATATCATTCATCATCAGGGAAGTGCAAATCAAAATCACAATGAGTTATCACTGGAAGAATGGTTAGAATAAACACACACACACACAACACACACACAAGAAATAACAGTGTTGGCAAGGATGTAGAGAAAAAGGAGCCCTTGTGCACTATTGGTGGAATGTAAATTGGTGCAGACACTTTGAAAAAGTTCGGTTTCCTCAAAAAACTAAAAATATAAATACCATGTGGTGTAGTAATTCTGCTACTGGGTATGTACCCAAAGAAAATGAAGACACTAATTCAAAAAATTACATGCATCCTGTGTTTACTGCAGCATTATTTACAATAGCCCAGATAAGGAAGTAACCTAAATGTCCATTGTGTACATATATAGTGGATTATAACTCCACCCTAAAAAGGAATGAGATCTTGTCATTTGCAGTAACGTGGATGGAACTACAGGGTATTATAAGTGAAATAAGACAAAGAAGATAAATATAATTTTATATATATCTTAAATCTAAGAAATAAGACAAATGAACAAACAAGAAGCAGAAATAGATTGATGAATACAGAGAACAAACTTGTGGTTACCAGAAGAGAGGGTATGAGGGATGAGCAAAATGGATGAAAGGGAGTGGGATGTACAGGATTTCAGTTAGGGAATGAATAAGTCATGAGGATGAAAGGTACAAGATGGAGAATATAGTCAACGCTATTGTAATAGTGTTGTATGTGACAGATGGCTGCTACACTTGTGATAAGCATAGTATAGTATAGAGTTGTTGAATCACCCACTATGTTGTATACCTGAAACTAATGTAACATTGCATGTTAACTGTACTCCAAGTAATTAAAATAATCAAAATAAATATATAAAAGGAATCTTAATTCTAGAAAATTATTATTTATTAGGAAAGTAAATAAAAGGAATCCTAGTTCTAGGATGAAATATCTCATTCAGGTAGAACATTTCACAATTATTTTAAGGTAGTCATCCATGTCTATGAGTATCAGCTTTCTTAATAATGTGAACACATGTACATCATATCATGAAAATGAAAGTGCATGGAGCTCAGTGAACAAGAACAACCAACAATAGGTGTAAGGCAGGAAGACTACTGATGGCATTAAAAGGAAAGATATTTGGTGTTGATTATGTCCCAAGACACTAAGCTGTTGATGATACAGCACAAACTTCCTATAGCTCTCACACTAAATGGTTAAGTTATAAATCCAATTCTGCTTGAAAGGAGAAAATTTCATTGACTTATTCATCCCTTTGTGTTCTCAATATTTTAAGCTCAATTACAAAATTTAACCCATTATATTCTAACTTCTCAGAAATTACATAGCTGTTTCTCAGTTTATAATGTGGCTTTTCAAGAACAAGGGGCACAAATTTCTTTTACTCTTTTACCCCCAGCACCTAGCAAGTGGATGCTCAATAGATGTTGAGTAAAATAATAAGTTAATGGTTGTTGTCTGACTTCTACACATCTCAGAATAAAGAGTGATCTGTGAAACAAATACAGCTGTAAAGATTAAAATTTAATGGAGGGCTAAATAGAAGGCTAGAACTCTGTAGTTTTAGCCAAATCAACCAGATTCAGAATTTGACCTTGTTCAACATTCACAAATTAAACTACCTGTAGAAAGACTGCACACAGATTACAGCTGTGATCCACTTTTCCCAGGCCTAAACAGTGCTGATTCATTCACCACAGTTGGTTTGCAAGTGAAGGAAACAAACTTTTAAGTTAGAGGAATGTAAGCAGTCTTAGATCTGGGAGTCATCATGAAATGTTTGATATTTTAAAGAACTGACTGAAAGTAAAACAGGTTAATGTGACATTTCAAAGGGATTTTGAAATTCAATAGCTTTCTCTAGCAGCTGATGTTTATTCTCTGGTTGTAAGACAAATGTTGAATTTCTTCAAAGGAAAAATGATAGATTCTAGAATAAGGAGATAGGTTTAACGTTCACTATAGGTTTTCATTTTTGTTTTTGTTTTTCCTTTTCCATGACCCCTACTCACCATGAAAAATATATGTGTATATACATAACAGGAAATGGGAAAACCATCTGGCTGGCTCTAAAACATGGTTTTCTTCATCATCAAAGGGGTTTATGTGTGAAAATAATTTTATAGATAAAGATGTAGATATGGTGCTATTAAAAAGAGAGAAGTAGAATCACAAAGAATATGTGTACGTCCAAAAAGAGAACATATTCATTATTTACCATGCCATCTTAGCACTATGAAGAAACATAAGATGTTTGCCATTATTTAAATGAAATTCCGTGGATTAGACAGACCCTCTTAAATGGATGTTTTCAAATCTGGTTAGAAAGACTAATGACAAAGACATGTGACCTCTACTTTGATAAACTTGAGGAACTTATTTTATTGCTTAGAAACTAGATATGTAGCCAGGTGGTGGAGGGCACGCATTGCATGGAGCACTGGGTGTGTTGTAAAACTATGAATTCTGTTACACTGAAATGAAATTTAAAAAAAAGGTCAAAAAAAAAAAAGAAACTAGATATGTATGGTACAATTGTGCATGTAAAATAATTCATAAATGTTTATTAAGATCATGAAGACCACATTTAGGTGAATTACTAAACAAGGAAAGTCTAAGAACATATTTTAAGGAATTATTAAACATTTAGGTGAAATAATTTAGGTAAATAATAATTCTTAAAAGTCATCTATTCCAAACCTGTATTGATTTAGTTGTAAATAAGAGAAATTCAACTAGAAGTTATTTCATTAAAAAAAAAAAAGTGATAGGGAAGGAAGGAAGGAATATAGTGGTGTATAAAGTCCAAGAATAGTTACACATTGGGGTGCCTAGCTGCTCAGTTGGTGGAGCATGTGACTCTTGATCTCAAGGTTGTGAGTTTGAGCCCCACACTGGGGATAGAGATTACTTTAAAATAAAACCTTCAAAAAAAGAAATGGGTTACATAGTCAAATCATGGAAAGGTCATGGATACATCTGGGCTTCCAGAAAAAATGAGGTCTGAAATGAGAATGTTCCCAGGAGTAGCTCTCCAATTCCCATCTTTTTATTGTCTCTCTGGAACTTATATGCACTCTTTTTTTTACATGGTGGAAATGAGTACTCTTAAGAAGATAGGAATTGGAGAGCTTAAAAGATAGGAATTGGAGAGCTATTCCTGGGAACATTCTCATTCCAGATGAGTTGTTCTAGAAGCCTAGCCATATCCATACCCTTTCCACAATTTGATTGTGTAACCCATTTCTTTTTTTAAAGATTTTATTTTAAAGTAATCTCTCCCTTCAGTGTGGGGCTCAAACCCACAAACTTGAGATCAAGAGTCACATGCTCCACCAACTGTGTGAAATTTTCTATGCTGCCTAGAGCAATCTACACTTTCAATGCAATCCCTATCAAAATACAATCAACGTTTTTCGCAGAGCTGCAACAAACAATACTAACATCTGTATGGAAATATAAAAGATCCTGAATCACCAAGGAATTGTTGAAAAAGAAAACCAAAGTTGGGGGCATCACAATGCCTGACTTCAACCTATATTATAATGCTGTGATCATCAAGACAGCATGGTATTGGCACAAAAACAGACACATAAATCAATGGAACAGATTAGAGACCCCATAAATGGACCCTCTACTCTATAGTCAACTAATCTTTGACAAATCAGGAAAGAATAGCCAATGGAAAAAAGACAGTCTCTTCAATAAATGATGCTGGGAAAATTGGACAGCCACATGCAGAAGAATGAAGCTGGACCATTCTCTTACACCGTACACAAAGATAAACTCAAAATGGATGAAAGACCTAAATGTGAGACAGGAACTCATCCAAACCCTAGAGAACGTAGGAAGTAACCTCTTTAACACTGGCTACAGTGACTTCTTTCAAGATATGTCTCTGAAGGCAAGGGAAACAAAAGCAAAAATGAACTTTTGGGACTTCATTAAGATAAAAAGCTTTTGCACAGCAAAAGAAACAGTCAACAAAGTTAAGAGGCAACCCACAGAATGGGAGAAGTTATTTGTAAATGACATTATGGATAAAGGACTAGTATCCAAGATCTATAAAGAACCTCTCAAAGTCAAGACCCAAAAAACAAATAATCCAGTCAAGAAATGGGCAGAACATATGAACAGTCCCTTCTCAAAAGAAGACATAAAAATGGCTAACAGACACATGAAAAAATGCTCAACATCACTAGCCATCAGGAAAATACAAATTAAAACCATGAGATACCACACCCTACACCAGTTAGAATGGCAAAAATTGACAAAACAGGAAACAAGTGTTGGTGAGGATGTGGAGAAAGGGGAACTCCTCTTACATTGTTGGTGGGAATGCAAGCTGGTATATCCACTCTGGAACACAGTATGGAGGTTCCTCAAGATGTTAAACATAGAGCTACCCTATAACCCAACAATTGCACTGCCAGGTATTTACCCCAAAGATACAGATGTAGTGAAAAGAAGGGGCACATGCACCCCAATGTTCATAGCAGCAATGTCCACAACAGCCAAACTGTGGAAGGAGCCAAGATGCCCTTCAACAGATGAATGGATAAAGAAAATGTGGTACATATATACAGTTGAATATTACTCAGCCATCAGAAAGCATGAATACCCACCATTTGTATCAACATGGATGGAACTGGAGGGAATTATGTGAAGTGAAATAAGCAGATAAAGACAGTTATTATATGTTTCACTCATATGTGGAACATAAGGAATAGGACGGAGGACTACAGGGGAAGGGAAGGAAAATTGAATGGTAAGAAATCAGAGAGGGAGAAAAACCATCAAAGACTTTGGACTTTGGGAAACAAAATGAGGGTTACTGAAGGGAGGGACATAGCGGGATGGGGTAATGGGGTGATGAATAATATTAAGGAGGGCACATGTGGTGATGGGCACTGGGTGTCATATGCAACTAATGAATTGTTGAACAGTACATCAAAAGCTAATGATGTATTATAAGTCAGCTAACTGAACATAATTAAAAAAGGAGTACAGTTTTATATCTTTTAGACATTGAAGAGAGACTAAGAGTTTTCTTTCTCAATTAAATAAAAAAAAATTAAGAAAAAAATGCATTATTGGTCTAGATTGGAACAGTCACTTGCAGCTAGGATTAATCTAGTTTGCATCAGAGTCCTCCCCTGGCCCAGTCAACTGTGACAAGAACACAGCAAGAGATTTGGGAAAGGGAGGTGATGATGGAATAACACAACAGATTGCAAATTAACCATGTAGATGAGAGTCAGCTCTAGAAGAGGTAGACGGTATGCTGGAATATCTCATACAAATCCCATTACTTTACAGGCAAGTAAGCAAAAAGATGAATTTGTTTATTTTAGCTTATATGACAAACTGGCAAAACAGCCAGAATTCAACAAATGAAAATAAAAAGATAAATATTGATTGCTTTGGCCATAAGTGGATTAAGAGTTACATATACATATTTACATTTACTATAATCACCTGAAAAAAATCACTTCAGTTTTCAGTGAGAAAACTGAGTTTCAGAAATAAAGTAAATTTTCTAAGGCTACACTGCTATTTAGCATCAGAGCCAGGATTTATACACAGGTCTGTCAGATTTCAAAAACTGTGCTCTTTAAAAATAATAATACTAATAATAACAACTAGTTTGTTTTTATAAAATGGATATGTGCTTATTATAAAGAGTCACATTGTCCTAGGTTAATACAGAATGAATAAACACCCAAATTCTTCCACCTAGAATTTAACATCATTAACAAAGAATATTTTTCATATATCACTAAGAAGAGTAAATACATCAGCAAAATATTTTTCACAAAAAGGACACATCTAAAGATGTATCTTATTTTTTTAATGATTTATATTAGAGAGATGGAGAGAGAGTAGGGAGACAGGCAGAAGGAGAGAGAGAATTCCCAAGCAGACTCCATGCAGAGCACAGAGCTCAATGTGGGGCTGATCTCCGAACCTTGAGATCATGACCTGAGCTGAAACCAAGAGTCAGCTGCCAAATGGACTGCATCATTCAGGCACTCTTGATGAATCTTATTTTTAAATAAAAACAGAACATTTCATTTTACTTGAATTTAACTGAAAGAAATTATAGCAAAGAACTGTTGAATCTTTTTTTTTTTTTTACTACAACAGAATCCCTTAATTACAATTTTGAAATGTACAAAAAGATTGAGATTTTTTTTTAAGATTTTTTTTATTTGGAAGAGAGAGAGAGAGCACACAAGCAGGGGGAATGGCAGGGGGGAGAGAGAGAAATAGACTGCCCATTGAGCATGGAGACTGATGCCAGGTCTTGAGATCATGAGCTGAGCTGAAGTTAGATGTTTAACTGACTGAGCCACCCAAGCATCCTTGAGGTTGGAATGTTTTTAAAAGTCAAGCAGAGAGAGTCAATTATCATATGGTTTCACTTATTTGTGTTATAAGAAATAACACGGAGGACATGGGAAGATGGAGAGAAGGGAGTTGGGGGAAATAGGAAGGGGAGATGAACCATGAGAGACTATGGACTCTGAAAAACAATTGAGGGTTTTGAAGGGGCGGAGGGTGGGAAGTTGGGTGAGCCTGGTGGTGGGTATAATGGAGGGCATGTATTGCATGGAGCACTGGGTGTGGTGCATAAACAATGAATTCTGGTACACTGAAAAGAAATTTTTAAAAAATAAAAAATTACAAAAAAAATAAAATGAAAGAAACTATGTTTCAAATTTTGACAGTATTGACTCCTTGCTCTAAAAATAAAGAAATTGGTGCACTAACTTCCCTATAAAATGACCTCTTGGGACGCCTGGGTGGCTCTGTTGGTTAGGCTGCCTTCGGCTCAGGTCATGATCCCAGCGTCCTGGGATCGAGTCCCACATCAGGCTCCTTGCTCGGCAGGGAGCCTGCTTCTCCCTCTGCCTCTGCCTGCCACTCTGTCTGCCTGTGCTCACTCACTCTCTCTCCCTCTCTCTCTGACAAATAAATAAACAACAACCAAAAAAAAAAAATTTAAAAAAATAAAATGACCTCTTAACCTCATAATTTTGGTGAGTTCTGTTAACTTTACATTTTCAAGACTTAAGCTTGTTTTCTGTTCTGTAGCCATAACCATGCTTGTTTATTCTTAGATCTGCATTTACAAAGATACAAGCAAGCTTATCCAAGCTTATCACAGTGTCCTTCACCAAAATTTTCTGTTACTGATTTTTTGTTTTGTTTTTCCTATCTTGGTTTGCTTTATTTCATCATTAAATAGTTTACCGTTCTCCAAGAATAGCTCATATGAGCCATATTCCTAGAGAATGCCTTCTGCCTTTGATTTTGGTTCCCAACAGATTCTAAGATTCCATTACTAGTACATTTTTGAGGCTTACTGAACCTGTAGTTTAATATCTTTCATCAGTTTTGGAATATTCTCAGCCTTTCTCTCTTCAAATGACTTCTACTCCTTTTTTTGTCTTCCTCTTTTCTCCTTTTGGGATTCCAGTTACACATGAATTAGACATTTATTGTAACTCCTGTGTCACAGGTTTTGTCTTTTCTATCTTTTGTCTCTCCATGCATTATTCTACATATTTCCTTCTGAAATACGTTCCAGTTCACGATTTATCTTTAGCTGGGTATTATCTGTTCTTTTTTAGTTAATCGACTGAGTTCCTAAGTTTGAGAACTACATCTTTCAGGTGTATATTTTCAGTTATTTTTTATTTCCTTCAGCATATTGATAGCATTTGTCTGCATATCCCATGAATACTTTTAAATTATCTGTATTTTTCTCCCTCTTTAAAAAATCATGCCTTATTGGGGCACCTGGATGGCTCAATTGGTTAAGTGTCTGCCTTCGCCTCAGGTCATAATTCCAGTGTCCTGGGTCAAGGCCCATTCTGGGCTCTCTGCCCAGTGGGAGCCTGCTGCTCCCTCTCATTACCACTCCCTGTGCTTGTACTTTCTGTGAAATACATAAATAAAGCCTTTTTTAAAAAGTCATGCCTTGTCTCTTCATGACTGGTTATTTTCTGGTTCAGTAATGGACACTGAATATGAAAAATTATAAAAATGATTTGTGTGCAAGATCCCCCCCCCCCAGGATATTTAAAATTACTTTGGTTGAGTTTAGGAAGTTTAGCATCTAGGATAGATTTAATCCAATTTCAAGGACTAAGATGACTTGAAATTGAGTTTTAGTTCTTTCAAGATCCAATTCAATTCAAGTTCACCTGTACTCCCCATTAGACTGTCAAACATTCTGTTCCCTTTCTCAGCTGCCTCTTCTGGAATTGGCAACTGGAAGTTACAAATTCTTCTACAAATTCTTAACCTCTTCTTCTCCCAGATATTTTTCACTGCCTTACTATCTTTCTAGTGTTTTCAAATAGGTATCTTATTTAAAAATAAAAATAAAAACATTTTTTCTAGATTTTCTAATTATTCTTAGTGAGATGGTTGTTCTAAGTTGTTGTCTGCCATTACCAAAGCTGAAGTCCTGATTAGTAAAAAACTCTGATATCAATTTTAAAATCCAGGAAGACTCCAATCTCTGTTCCTCCCACTGTTATCTTGGCAAGATACCCAACTCTCATCTGTTCCACAGATGATCATGATGTGATTTCATAGTACTGCCTTCAATAAATGTAGTCATTCATTCAGACTACCTACACCAGGAGAATAAATCCCATGAGACATGGTCTGACTTGATGGGACAGAGGAAGAGAATCTAGTGAAGGAATCAGAGTGTGAGAGAAATAAGGCTATATAAGGAGTGATTTTGGAGAATGCAATGGAGAACAGGTTTTTATGGAAGCACAGATCAATATTACCAAACACTGCAGAGACAAAGTAAGTCAAAAGGGAGATTAGGATATTGAGTCTGGTAATTAAGAGGTCATCATTGTGCTTACTTCAGCAACACATACACTAAAATTCAAATGATATATACGAGATAACCATGGCTCCTGTGCAAGGATGACATGTAAATTTGTGAAATGTTCCATTAAAAAAATTGACACCACCAATAATCCTTAAGAGAATGGTTAATATACAGTTTAAATTGGAAAAATGAAAGACAGGTGAAGAAGGGTTGGGAGGTAGCATAGACTTTAAGAAGGCAAGTAATGAAAGAAAACAGAATGATGCGTGTGGTATTTTGATAAGGAAAACAGAGTCAGGGAGAGATTTTAGTCCTTGACATTTTTTTTTAAAAGATTTTGTTTATTTATTTGATAGAGAGAGAGCACAACAGAGGGAGCAGTAGGCAAAGGAAGAAGAAGCAGGCTTCTGGCTGAGCAGTGAGCCCAACAGGAGGCTTGATCCCAGGACACCCAAGTCCCTGTTTGCTTTTAGCCTAGGGCACTTTTGAGTATGTTTATAGACTGAAGGAAAGATACTAGCTGGAACAGATTAAAGACTGGAGGGATAAGCAAAATTAGTTGATCTAAATCCCAGATAAAATAGAAAAGGAGCAAGTTTAATCTCTCCACTGAGATGTAGGAGTACAAAATAGAGATAAAGGATGAGATCTATAAATGCCAAGATGAAGATAAGGAGGTGAGAATTACAAGGATTCAGTTCTGTAGTATCTGTTTCTATGCTGCTGTAAAACAGGTCATCAACTCATTCTTAGTATAGTTCCCTTACCTTTCTCTAGTTATTTTCCCTTTAACATCTGTAACAAACATATTTAGTCCTTCTTATTGACTTTAAAGTACAGAAGTAAGAAACTTTTTTATATTCCTATAGCATTCTTCTATCTCTTATTTCACAAAGTACTCATTTCCTTTCCCCCCTCAAAAGAATCTTAATATAAGGACCATATAAGTTGACTGCTTACTGATATGGAAGCATAGGAGGACAAATACTTTCTCCAACATAAATGAAGATCAAATAACTTTAGCAACTGGTTCTTTTTTCCCCCCATTTTGCTTTCTTATAGGTGGGAGCTCCACAAGAGCAATAATTGTGTTTTATATACCATGTCAATATATTCCAAACACTGGGGGTATAAAATAAATAATAAATGGGGATAAAGTTTCCAAATAATAAAGCTGACTACAACCCAGTCATAACTGCTGCTAGTAATGCAGAGGCTGAGCTTAAAATTACCACGAATAAAGCATACATATACTTAATCATGATGTCCAGAAATTGAAACACATTTTGGTAATTACAACTTTCAGTTAACTCATAAATATTTATTATTTTCTATTTGAACCATAGCAACCTGATGAGAAAATACCAGTATTATCATCATCTTAAAGTGAAATAAATGAGGATTCAAGAGATTAAAGAGCATGCCCAAGTTTATATATCCAACTAATATATGCAGACCATGAATTCAAACATATTTTTCTGAGTCCAAAGCCAATGGTGTAATTTACAATGTTATTCAGCCTCCTCCTGAATTTAGCACCTATCAGAGTTGGATGATAACATTTTTTCCTTGTGAGAGAATAAGGAATCATACTCTTTGATAGTTTAACAATACAAATTTTCACCCTGTGCAAGGCAGACAAGTATATTGTCCAAAGCATAAAGATGGAGTTTAATGGACAGGAGCAATTATTCAAGAATGAGAAATGGAGCATATCTTATTGTTTGATTTCACCTTTGTATTTTAGTGCCAGGGCAATGATGTATTTTAATAGGGCATAAGCTAATAATGGTAGAAAACTTGTTCAGTATTTAAGGTAAAGAACTGCTTAAGGAAATATGACATTACCAAAGAGGCAACCTTCTACTTTGCATAGTAGAGCATTAAATTTTATTTCTTTATTTCATGGTCCAACAATTTTGGTAGATTATATAAGGAAAGAATGAGGTTGCCAAAAGAGTCTGTGAGGAATTTTAAGGTCCATCTAAATAACAGGCATTATGAACTATCACCACTGAATCTTAAATAATTCTATTGAATTTTTTAATGGTTTGGGAGATTTATGCTATAACCAGACTTATAAAAAATAATTTATATTTAAACTTTCTCTTAGTATTTCTGCAGATCATGCTGTGTGTTACCAAACATTAGTTGGAAATAGTAGCTATAAACAGATGAAATTTGAGAAAATAATATAAAAATAGTTATGTTTGTTATACAATCCAGCCTCTTTAGAATATGATGCTGATTTTTTTTACAAACCATGCTTCATTCAACATCGAACATATGGCATTGTGGTTCTGAGAAAAATATATCTCTGATCAAGATTTCTATCACTAAATTTATATTTGTGAGGCACTTCAAAAAAAATTTTATTCTTTAATACTTATCCCTTTCTATTACAGAATGTTGCTTCCACACAACTAATCTATTAGATTAATACAGCAATCACAAAAACTCAATAGAAACTTAGCTTAATTAATTATACAATTTTGACCATAAGCAATTTTAGTTAATTCTTATCCATTACAAAGATTCTAACAGGTAGGTCTTAGTTTGTGAGATTACATGCTAATATTGCCTCATATTTCTTTTTCTACAGTGAATCGGAAACATAAAGCCACCTCAGCTGGTATAAGAAATTCACATAGCAATGTGAACAGAGAAAGGGAAAGGGAGTTTAAAAACAAGAAGAACAAATCAAATCCTTCATTTTTAAGGTCATCCTTTTACTATATAAGCAAAGCAAATATGTTTAGGGCAGGGTCTCACTGAGGGCAACTGTCTTGTCATCTGTTAAACTAAATATTCTATAAACATGGGCAAATGGCTCTAAATAAATCTAAAATATACAGTTTTTAAAAAATAAAAAGAATATCCGGGGCACCTGGGTGGCTCAGTGGGTTAAAGCCTCTGCCTTCAGCTCAGGTCATGATCTCAAGGTCCTGGGATTGAGCCCTGCATAGCGCTACCTGCTCCGCAGGAAGCCTGCTTCCTCTTCTCTCTCTCTGCCTCCCTCTCTGCCTACTTGTGATCTCTGTCAAATAAATAAATAAAATCTTAAAAAAAAAGAAATAAAAAGAATATCCAGTAAAGGATTTATACCAATATATAAGAATTTACTAAAATTACATACTGACACAAATAATCCAATTAAGAAATGGGCATAGAAACTTAATATACCTTTTCCAAGTAAGATACATAGATGGCCAACAGACACATGAAAAATGCTCAACATCACTAATTAGGGAAATGCAAATCAAAATCACAATGAGATACTACCTTACACCTGTCAGAAAGTCTAGTATCAAAAAGACCAGGAATAACAAGTGGTGGTGAGGATATGGAGAAGAGGAAACCCTCATGCACTGTTGATGGAATGTAAACTGGTGTAAAAACAGTATGAAGTTTCCTCAAAAAATTAAAATAAAAATGCCACACAACTCTAATTCAAGCACTGTATATTTACCCTCTCAAAATGAAAACACTAACTCAAAAAGATATATGCATCCCTATGTTTACTGCAGCATTATTTACTATAGCTAAGTTATGGAAGCAACCCAGGTGTCCATCAATAGATGAGTAGATAAGTAAGATGTGGTATGAAATCTTGCCATTTGTGACCATATAGCTAGAACTAGAGGGTATTATGCTAAGGCAAATAAGTCAAAGGGAAATAAGATATAATACCACTTTTATGTGGGATCTAAAACACAAACAAAAACAAACAACTCAAAATAAAACAAAATAAAACAAAACCAACCCAGAAACAAAATCATAAATACAGAGAAAAAACTGAGTGATTTCCAGAGAATAAGGGATTAACAGGATGCGTGAGTTAGGTAAAGGGGATTAATATGTACAGACTACAGTTATAAAATAAATAAGCCACAGGAATGAAAAGTACAATGTAGGGAATATAGTCCATAATATTATAATAATGGTGTAAGGTGATAGTAACTACACTTACTGTGGTGAGCACAGTGTAATGTACAGAATTGTGGAATCACAAGGGTGCAAACCTGAAACCAACAATGTTAACTATACTTCAATTAAAAAAGTAAAAAATGTCAATCACCTTAAATTGAGTAAATTTATTAATTTAATGGATAATATAGTATAAAACTATAAAAAAGGAGAGAAGTAAGAAGTGTTTTTGATTTCTTCCTAAATACTTTCTTTAAAAAAAAAGTTTATTTATATAAGTAATCTGTATACCCAACATGGTGCTCAAACTCATGACCTCCAAGATCAAGAGCTGCATGCCCTTCCTGAGCCATCCAGGACCTCTTCCCCACCAAAATAGTCAGCTTTAAATACATGCTATGTAATGAATATAGACATATTTTTTAATGAACTAAAAATGTGGATACAATATTTTTTTATTTATTGTACATTTTGAATGTTCCATTAAGAATTATCTCATATTTTGGAATGCCTGGGTGGCTCAGTCCGTTAAGCATCTGCCTTTGGCTCAAGTCATGATACCAGGTCCTGGGATCAAGTCCTGCACTGGGCTTCTTGCTCAGCGGGGAGTCAGCTTCTCCCTCTCCCTGCCACTCCTCCTGCTTGTGTGCACTCTCTCTCTCTCTCTCTCTGACAAATACATTTTTTTTAAAAAAGAGCTATCTCATTTTTTTGAATGAGAGATCTGAAATGAAAATTGCTTTTGTAGAAATCTATAATGTAGACTCATCATTATTTCTACTTATTTAAGAACAAAAATCAGAAAAAATAATTTGATAAACCTGTGAAGATATGTAATACTCTGTAAGACCAAAGAAAATGATTTTCAAATGCTTGGAAGTAAATTTGAAGAGATTTAAAAAAACCTACATAAGCATAATGTATTCTTTTATAAACTATTGGCTGTAACATAATAAATAATTCAATACAAATGACTTTGAGCCCAAAGCATATATCATATATTACATGAAATAGAAAAGAAATATAGATAAAATTCATGCCTCCCAAAAGACCCTACAAACTCCAAATATTATATAGTAATAAGCAATATTTAAAACAAAATGAATATATAAAAGTATCAACTCAAAACTGTGCACAGTTATTAAATTTCTTAATAAGCAGTGAACTAAGAACTGATATATACCTCTTAAGAACTAATGTACTACACAATGGTATTGATGCTATATTAAAATGACTGGTAGAAAGCAGTCAATAAGAACTTCAGAAATGTAAAACAATTGCTTGTTTTATAATCATTATATTTTATTGGAAAAGAAATACACATTCATTTTAATAACAAGTTTTTATTTTCTGTATGTATTGTTTGGATTCACAAAAACATTTTCCAACATTAAGCATTTAAAATTCATTCATTATTTTATTATACATTCTACAGCAAAGACTAAGAAGCAGACAAGAATGATTGCAGTAAACAGCCTAATTACAGAAAATAACTCTTACATTTTTACCTTACAACATTTTAAAACAATTCTGTGTTTATTGAAGAAAGGATTTTTTCATGCATAATCAAGATTTTTTTCTATCATGGTATTAGGTTCCCAGGGCTGCTGTAACAAATTACCACACATTGGGTGGCTTTCAACAATAGCAGATGTATTCTATCATTGTTCCGGAGTTGGAGGGTCTGAAATCTACGTGTCAGCGAAGTTGTCCGTTCCTACGTAAGACTGTAGGAGAATCTCTTCCATGCTCTCTCCTAGCTTCTAATGGCTGCCAGCAATCCGTGGTGTCCCCTGGCTTGTAGATGTATCATTCTAATGTCTGCTTTTATTTTCATGTGCCATTCTTCCCGGCATCTCTGTTTCTCTTTTCTTCTTCTATTTCTTCTTCTTTTTTTTTTTCTTTAAGATTTTATTTATTTATTCAAGAGAAAGAGAGAAGGTAAGAGACAGAAAGCACGAGAGGGAGGACAGTCAGGAAGAAACAGACTCCCCAGTGAGTGGGAAGCCCAAAGTGGAGCTCTATCCTGGGACTCCAGGATCATGTCCTGAGCCAAAGGCAGATGCTTAACGAACTGAGGCACCCAGGCACCCCTCTCTTCTCTTCTTATAAGGACACCACATATATTGGATTAAGGACCTACTCTGCTCCGGTATGACTTCAGCTGAACTACTTACAACTGTAATTATCATACTGCCAGATAACTTCTGAGAAGGACTTGAATTTGGGCGGGGGGAATACTACTCAACACAGTGCAGTCACTTTCCATTTAACATTAAAGAAAAAATCCCCATACTATACAGGATCCAAAAATGACAGATGAAATAGGTTAAATCATTGTTGAATATAAGAGTGTATAAGAGCGTGATCTCTTATTTTCTAAACAGATACTTGGATGGGAATGTACCTTTGGGAATCTTTCTCATTCACAAATATAACTCATATACTAGAGAAAAAAACATTTTTTTCCGGAAAGATTCAGTGAAGCAACCTAGGTACATTCATTTTTTTTCTAATTTGAGGATACTGCCCCTAGAATATTTTCTAATTCTGCACAATTAGAAATTAATTCTACTGCAGAATTGCTCAGATTTGAATAAAGCCTATAAAGTTGCAAACAAGCTTGAGAACTTAAAATAAATATTACAGAGATAAAGTAAATCTAAGGTGAATTCAAGTATTTAATTCTTATCCTTTGCCCCTACTTATGCTGATATTTTATTCACTTGTACTCACCAATTCATAATCTGTCACCAAATTAAGGAGATGAATTTTTCCTATATTTGAATAGTTTACTAAGCATATTAATAGTATAATATGATTTTAGGGATAATCACTTAAGAAAACAATCATTTATATATACCTTTAATCAACATGACAATATACCTTTGACTAATTATATCTATTATTAATGCTTCAAGTCATAATTCAAGCATAATTCAGGTCAGACCCAGTTTCCTTCAGTAAGTGAAATCCCTACTAGATTCTAGGTTCTTGTAGTACCCTATACTGCTTCTCTGTAGCTTTTACCACATGTTAATTTTATATTGATTTTTGTGATTATTTAACTACCATTACTCTTCTCCACTAGATTATATACTCCATAGGCCCAGTAATATGAGGTATGTATAATTTATTGACCTTTGTTTCTCTGACTAGTTAGCACTTGCTGACTAACTAAAAAAATTTAGAAATGCATATTTACATATAAAAAGTTGATATATGAATCATGAATCAATCTCATTAATATGTTAAAGAATCATTTACCAAGTGAATATCTCCTAAATAAACATTTTACTATTACAGTTACTACTGGGTAAGTAAAAACATCAGGGGCACATTCATTTTAATATTTTTAATATATCATATACTTCTCTATTTCAAATAGACTTGGTTGAATTATTTTGAATATCTCAATTAAAATATGCAGGATTCAAGGGTGCCTGGGTGGCTCAGTGGGTTAAAGCCTCTGCTTTCGGCTCAGGTCATGATCCCAGGGTCCTGGGATCGAGCCCCACATCTTCCTCCTCTCTCTCCCTGCCTGCCTCTCTTGCCTACTTGTAATCTCTGTCAAATAAATAAAATCTTTAAAAAAAAAAAAGCAGGATTCAAATGATAATAGATTTTTATTATGTGTCAAAGGCATTCTGGGATACTATTAATATAAACATAATTGACTTTAAATATGTTTCATGAAATATTCACTATGAGAGCTATTAAAGCAATTCTGCATTTTTACATTGCAATGTGAAAAAATGGTATATATCATATTGTAAAATCCTTTTAAAACAATGAATACTATAAAATCAAAAGTGACATTTATCAGTATGATGCATCTTAAAAATAATATTTGAAAATTTAAAATTTGTATAATTCCTATATTTAAGAGGATTCTAGTACTATGTAATTATTCCTAAATAGAAATTAAAATTTCTTCCATGATAATTACTAATTATTTGATCAACAGAAAGTCTGTTACAAATCTGAATATCTAAATTCAGAATTTAAAGCATGCAGATACAATTATCTCTCTCTTTTGACAGCTTGAGTTTACATATTTAGATATACACACATAATACTCTTCCTTTAAAAAAAAAATTTTTCCTGATTAGAGAAAGGACTGCATTTCAAAAGTTAAATATAATTCCAGTTTTGAGATGCTGGTGCTCCTTTAGTTGAACTTTCTGTGTCATGCTAACATTTCTGACATTTTCTTTCCAAGGAAAATAATGGTAAATACCCTTAATTTCCACATACATGTAGTACAACTCTTTCTATATATATCTCTCATACTTTCTTATATTAAGTTGTTCAGTAATACCACATTAAAAAAAAGAGAGAAACTGTGAAGGAAAAAGTTGAAGGATCAAATGATGAAAACCTTCTCATAATTTGATAGCTGCTCTAAGCTTGGCTGAGCGTGCTCTGGGGTTCTCCTGTACAAGCTGATCTTCTGGAGTAAGTACTTTCTTGTGTATTAATTCCCACATTAAAGGAGCCCTGCCTATCAACCTTCCTTCCTTGTTTTCATTACCTGACCCCAACTGTGATGCTTGTATCACCTTCTGTCTAGCACTTAAGTTAAACCTTTCTGTCATGCTTATCCCAAGCAGGAATCGTTTGACTATGCGATCCTCTAATGAATGGAAGGAGAGGGCAACAAGGCGGCCACCGGGTCTCAGAAACTTCTGAGCTGTCTTCAATCCTATGTAAAGTTCATTGAGCTCATTGTTCACAAATATTCGAAAAGCTTGGAAAGTCTTGGTAGCAATATGGGTAGGTCTTTGTAGCAAATCTTTCCGTGCAAAAACAGCAGAGGGAGGAAATGCACCTATGAATAGATTTTGTAAAAAGGAAAAGAGGACAGGAAAAATTAATATTTTCCACTGTAAATCTACCGGGTTGTGTGTACATATAGTTAAGGAAACACATTTCATTAGAAAATTTGGCATTTCATCCATTCTTCCATTTTATTTCTAAGCACTCTATCAAGATATAAACTATTGTGTCAAAAATAGCTTTTGTAACTCTTAAGAGTAACTGGAGTTAAACAAGGAGTAGAGAAGGAGTCAGACAAATATTTGAAGATATAACGATTAAAAAACTTCCCAACTTGGGTGAAAAATATTAACTCACTAATATAAGAAGTTCAGTGAACTACAAATATAATAAACAAAAGAAAACTGTATCTAGGTAGATCATAATCAAACTATTACAAGCTAAAGGTAAACAGAAAAATCTTGAATACAATTAAGAAATATATTACATAAAGGATACCAAAAATAGGATTAACAGTTATTTTCTCATGAGGACAATGGAATCTATAAGATACTGGAATAATATTCAAAGTGTTGAGGAAAAAAAACAAACAAACTGTCTTCCAAGAAGGCTATCTAAAACTATTCTTCAGAATTAAAGGTTCAAAGACATTTTCAAATAAATAAAATATGAGAGAATTCATTGCTAATATGTCTGCATTCAAGAAATGCTAAAGGAAATACTTCATGTTGAAATAAAATGATACCAAATGATAACTTGCATATACAGAAAGAAAGAGACTATAGATATATCTATATAGGTATCTGTATCTCTCTATGAGTTCTCTTAATTTCTTTAGAAGGCAGGACTCCTTAAGTGAAATTATAATAATATTTTTTACATTTATATACATTACAATATAGGTATAGATTTGTACAAAGGATTAGAGTAGCTAAATGGAACTATATTTTTGCAAGGTTCATATGTTGTACTGAAAGTTAAAGTTGCATGTTTTGGTCCCTAGAGCAATCAATAAAAGTAATGCAAAGAAATAAAGCTAATAACCTCATAGAGAATAAAAAGAGTACACACAAAAAAATATTGCTTAACATAAAAGATGGCAGAAGAGAACAAGAAAATAGAAATGAGACAAAGAGAAGATGAACGGTAAAATGGCAGACAGTAAAAACCAAGTATATCAACTACATTAAGTACAAATGTACTAAATACTCCAATATAAATGAGATTATCTGACTAAAGAACCACAAGACCTAACTATACATTTTCTACAGAAATTTACAGAAATGTACTTTATTTTTTATTTTTCTAAAGATTTTATTTATTTGACAGGGAGAGCACAAGCAGGGGGAGCAGCAGGCAGAGGGGGAGGGAAAAGCAGACTCCCCGCTGCCCTATGCAGGGCTGGATCCTAGGATCCTGGGATCATGACCTGAGGTACTCAGGCACCCCAACAGAACAGTGAGCAAAAGGCTGTGAAAAGATACACCACGAAGACAGAAGCATAAAGAGAGATCATATTAATAATATAAAAAATCAAACTTTTAAAAAGGAGAACTCCTAGACCCAGAGAGAAACATTTCCTATTGAGAAAAAGGTCAATACAGCAGGAAGATACAACTGTAAATGCATATGAGCCAAATAAGATGGGTCTCAAAATTGGACATCTCTGAAATAGACAAACATTTATAAAAACAAATGGTTCTTAACCAAATTGTTAGTTCAATGGAGAAAGAACAGATTTTCAATGGAAGTGACTATCACAAATGAAGATGAACTTCAACTCTTACTGCACACTGTACGCAAGAGTAAACACTAAACCTAAAATACATATCTGACAAAACTCCTACCCAGAATATGTAAGGAAACCTCACAACTTAATAAGAAGCCAAACCACCTATATTCGAAAATTTGAACAAACACTTCACAAAAGTTATATAATCAAAACATACGTAAAGATGTTCATCATCATTAGTCATAAAAATGCAAATTAAAACCACAATGAAATACCACTACACATCCATTAGAACTGCTAAATCCTAGAAAGAAAAAAATTACTAAAACTGACCCAAGAAGAAATAGATAATCTGAATAGAACGATTATAAGTGAAAGGATTAAGTCAGTAATCAAAAGCAACCCACAAACAAAAAGTCCAGGGCCAGATGTCCTCACTGCTGAATTCTGCCAAGCACTCAAATAATTAGAAGCATTACTTCACAGATTCTTCAAAAAAACTGAAGAAAAGGGAACACTTCTCAAATTACTTTATGAGGCCAGTATTACTATGAAACTAAAACCAAAGGCATCACAAGGAAATTACAGACCAGTTATCTCTTACAAATCTAAACATTAAAATCCTCAACAAAATACTAGCAAAATGAATTCAGCAACATATTAAAAGGATTATAAGCCATGAAGAAGTGGGATGGTCATGACCAAGGATGGTTCAACAGATGAAAATTATTCAATGTAGTATGTCACATACATTGACAGAATGAAGGAAAAAACCCACATGATTATGTCAATTGATGCAGAAAAAAGCACCTGAAGAAATTCAACACCCTTTCATGATAAAAACACTCAAGAACTAGGAATAGAAGCAAAGTACCTCAACATAATGAAGCCCATATATGAGAACCCAAAGCTAATATTATACTTAAAGATGAAAGACTGAAAGATTTTCCTCAAAGACCATGAACAAGTCAAGGATACTTATTTTCACCACTTCAATTCAACACAGTACTGAAAGTTCTAGTCAGAGCAATTGTCTGACTAGACAAGAAAAAAAAAAAAAAAAACTAAAAGGCATCCAAATTGGAAAGGAAGAAGTAAAATTATCTCTGTTTACAGAGGACAGGATCTTATATATATATAGAAAACACTAAAGATTACATATACACAAACAGATTTACACAAACCCTATGAGAACAAATGGATTGAGAAAAAGCAGTAGTATATAAAATTAACATGCAAAAATCAGTTGTGGTTCTATCTTTAATAATTAACAACCCAAAAAAGAAATTTAAGAAAATTTAATTCACAATGACATCAAAGAGTCAAATACTTAGGAATAAAGTTAACAAAAGGTAAACCTTACATTATGGAAGCTACAAACAGTGTTTTTTTCTTTTTTTACATTATTTAAGATGGCAATACTTCTCCAAATTGCAATCTCTATCAGACCCCAGCTGACTTTTTTATACAAATTGACAAGCTAATTCGAAAATTCTCATGGAATTGTAAGAAACTCAGAACAGCCAAAATGATCCTGGGTCAGGGAGGGGCAATGAGGGGAAGAAAATGAAGAAGGAGGATTCACACTTAAGAATTTCAAAACTTTCTAAAAAACAATGGTAATTGAGACACTATGGTGCTGGACAATGGTAATTGAGACAGTGTGGTGCTGGATTAACAACTGACCCAAAGATAAATGGAATATAACTGAAAGCCCAGAAATAAACCCATAAGTCTATGAGCAACTGACTTTTTTTTTTTAGATTTCCCTTATTAATTTCAGAGAGAGATCACAAGTAGGTAGAGAGGCAGGCAGAGAGAGGGGGAAGCAGGCTCCCCGCAGAGCAGAGAGTCCAATGCAGAGCCCGATCCCAGGACCCGGAGATCACCACCCGAGCCGAAGGTAGAGGCTGAGCCTCCCAGGCACTCCTGAGCAACTGATTTTTTTTTTAATTTTTTTTTAATTTCTTTTCAGCGTAACAGAATTCATAGTTTTACACCACACCCAGTGCTCCATGCAATGTGTGCCCTCCATAATACCCACCACCAGGCTCCCCCAACCTCCCACCCCCCGCCCCTTCAAAACCCTCAGGTTATTTTTCAGAGTCCATAGTCTCTCATGGTTCATCTCCCCCCCAATTTCCCTCAACTCC
>PISX010004071.1:0-96742 GCA_004024625.1 Mellivora capensis | reverse complement strand
TGAGCAACTGATTTTTGACAGTTGTGCCAAAGCCATTCAACAGGGAAAGAATGGTCAACTGAACAAATAGGACAACTAGATAGATAGTCATATGCTAAAAAATGGAGTCGGACCCTTAAATCACACAGAAATATGAACACAAAAATGGATCAAAGACATAAATGTAAGAACACTATAAAACTATTTTTATAAAATTATAAAAATAAGAATTCTTAGAAAGAAAACACAGGGATAAATATTAATGACTTTGAATTTGACAAAAAAGTTTTAGCTATGACACCCAAATCACAAGCACTAAAAGAAAATTATACTTCATCAAAATTAACTTTGTTATTCAAAGGACACCACCAAGAAAGTGAAAAGACAAGCAAAAGAATGGAGAAAAAATTGCAAATCATGTATCTAGAATATGTAGAATATATATCAATGGATCTAGAATATGTAAAAGAAGAAAATTATAGAATGATGCATATATGATACTATTTACATTTTAAAATATGCACATCAAAACAGACAAGCTTCACCTAGTTTTCAAGAATAGGGATGAACAGGGGCACCTGGGTGGCTCAGTGGGTTAAAGCCTCTGCCTTCAGCTCAGGTCATGGTCCCAGGGTCCTGGGATCGAGCCCCGCATCGGGCTCTCTGCTTGGCAGGGAGCCTGCTTCCTCCTCTCTCCCTGCCTGTCTCTCTGCCTACTTGTGATCTTTGTCTGTCAAATAAATAAATAAAAATATTAAAAAAAAAAGAATAGGGATGAACAAAAATGTTGATTTTTAAGTAAATTAATAAATATAATTTTCCTTAGACTTACTCCATTGGCATACAAATATGATATTAAAGTATAATGTTCAATTAACTTATACAGGAATTTTCTATTTTTTTTTTTTGATTAATCATGTCTTAAAATTTTTGTTCCTAAAGAATATTATCCCATAGAGATGTAATCCTTGTGCTCCAGATAGCCTATGGATGAAGATCAGAGAGTATGGCTGCAATCCTGGCTCTTGAGTCTCATTGGCATGCTTCTTACAGGAAAGTAAATTATACAAGGCTGATACCTTAGTTCACATTTTAGTAACCTTTAGGTCCAGTAGTACATTAAGACAAATTTGATTAATCTTCTTAGGAAACTGGATCAGAGAATGAAAGAAATAATATCTTACTTGTACCAGAGAGCTGAGAACCTGGCTGTCTTAAGTTAACCAAATCCATGGTATGGGTTCACTCTTTCATCCACAAAAACTGCTTTGCTGAAAGGCTCAAAAATGTTAGATGTTAGAAAATTTATCGACTAACAAGCAGGTCTCTCAGAAACAAAACATCAAGTCAAAGCTGAAGAGGGAGGTATATTTTTCTATTTGCTAATCAATCTCCCCATCTTCCACAGAAAGAGTTTTGGTTACTGGGAAACGTGTTCTACAGCGTCCTAAGAGCTAAACAAATATGCAACTCTTCATATTTTTTAGACCGTTGACCTAGAGGGTGCTCCAGCAAGGGTGTATTCCTAAAGACTTGCATGATTTAAACCTTGCATAATTCAACACTCATTTTCTCAAAGAAAAAAATGTATTATAAAATAAATTTCAATTTACATGTGTTGTTGTTTTTTTGTAAAATAGGACATAAACATCCATGGAGCACATGAAGCAACAAATAATGAAGCATGTTTCTGCTTTAATGCTTTAAAATTTTGTTTTATAACATTATCTCTAAAATTTTGCAGAAATTAAATGGATGGATCAACATAGTAATTGCTCAGCATTCTTGGCATTTTATCACATTTCAAAGATATATATTTGAGGATGTGATTATTAACAGCACTAAATTAGCCATACCTGGCTATACATTAACCAATTTCATGAAATAACAGAAAGGCAGAACACTTAATTAGTATTTGCTTGATATTGTCAATGACTGTATTTTCAAAAAATAAAAATAGAATTAAATTTTATAAATTTTATATATTTTTATATATATTATATAAATTTTTATATAATTTTATAAATTTTATAAAGTTTTATATAAAATAAAAATAGAATAAAAATTTTCTATTTCAAAAAATAGAAAATGTTAAAATAAAATAATATCTGAAATCACCATGTAAATCCTAATATAAACAATAGCATTGGTTCATTTTACATAAAAAAAGTATGGTAGGCATTTCTCTTTACCAGCTAAAATGATCCCTTCCTGTGGCAGAATTACAGTTTATAATTCATTCAGCCAGCTAGCTGTGAAACTGAGATTCCTGGCTAGTTCTTTTAATTGAGGGGATCTGTTTTTATTTCAAAATATTTCAGATAAAGTGAGAATTTATTCATATTTCATATGATGCAACTTCATGTTTATATAGTTAATATTCATTTAAATATATCCACATTGCCTATGAATCTGCAGCTGAAAAATTAACACCACTGTGATCAAATTTTTCTTTATAAGGTCTAAGTAGACCTTGCCAATGTAGTATAATGAAGAAAGAAAATAAGAGCTCCCCATTTTATTTAGGAAAGGTCTTAAAGAAAATAGAATAACTCCATGAAAAGTTTTTCTTCTGGGGCTTTTTTATTTTTGTTTAGGGAATCCTAATCTGGACTCTGTGCAATGGGTTTCCTGGATAGAATTTCCAGATGTGGTCCTATCAGCTCTGCAAGTCACATCTTCATGGACCAGAAGATGATAAAGGACTTCAATGGGCAATGTGCTCTGTGGAGATTTTTGATGCTGCTCTGGGGATCAAAAGTACATATCCTGCCTTATTTTAGGTAAGCTCAATTTCCAGGGATACCCTTCCTTTGTAAACTGGCACTTTTGTTTCTGTAATTTATAGGAAGAAAGGTTGATAATGCAGATTTTATAGAATGAAATTAAAAAGAAAAAAACCAAAAGAATTTAAATGGCATATAGTAATGGAAATTAAAATAGTAAAAAAACAAATGTCAACTGGCAATGGTACAGATAGAAAAGAAGACAAGAAAAGACAATCCTACGATCAAGGTTTAAGCAAGGTAGTTTTGTCTAAATTAGAAAGTTTAAAGATAATCAGTAAATGGCATGTGCCTACTAGGTAGCAAAAGTGGGTTTGCTTGTGTAAGTCACTGCTCAGAGAACAAGGGACAGAGATCTCCTAGGTAAGTAGAGACTATGTGGGGTTATCTGTTGGACTCTAAATTAGGCCAAAGGAAGAAAAATATTAATGAGACCTGGGCCTTGCCCTTGAGGAGCTCACTGTTTTGCAACCCTTCTTTCTTCTTCTACCTCTTTCTCATATCCCATATCCTCTTATCAGAGATAGAAATTGGTCCTCTCTACTCTTCCATTTCCTGATTTTAGTCACAGATCTTATATGGCTAATTCATTTGATTAAGGCATAGTAGGTAAGACAGAAAACATGGACTCATTTGATTTGGTGCTTAGAGAAAATCTTTTTTGTGTTTTCAAGTCGACCAGTGGACTTAGTCAATATGAGGCCAATGTATATGAGTTCTATGTGGGAAGAGGTGTGCACTTGTCACACTCCACTGCAATTACCAGTTTATTTCTGTCTCAGTACCTTGACTTCTGAACGGGAGCTATTTCATGATCACTCTTCATATCCCTTGTACTTAACAGAAAAGCTTGTGATCAGTCACCTGTGGAGCCTTTGAAAAAATAAAGATGCCTGGCCCCAGTCCAGACCTATGGAATCAGTTTCAGGGGTTTATTACACAGTAATCACTGCTTACAAAAACCTTCACAGAGGATTTTGATTGCAGCCAAGATTAAGAACTACTATAGTAAACACTCAGTAAATGTTTGTGGAAAAGATAATAAATAGATAATGAATGAAAAAAATAAATCGATAAATGAATAAAAATCCAGGATCATTATTACAGTTTCTTTCATATCATTAGACGGATGTATGAAGAGTATAATGTTCAGTCACATCAATGAACGGCTAAATGAAGAGGATTTTTTAGTCACAGAAAACATCATCAACTGAACTTTCAAATAATGTCATGAAATGTCCTACTTTTTGGCCAAATGTGAATGTGGGTACCGAATTATGATTTTAATGTGGTAAATGAACTCTCAGATTTGCTAGCAATTTTGTTATCTCTATATAACTATTTCCATGCATTTAATTTATTTAATGATATTTGATACTGGCTGGAAATGTTCTTGATAAATCAATTATTTGCACATGCAACAGAGCATCTGCAAATAACTTTAACATCCAGAAATGCAAACCTGCAAGCCTTTATTAACTGAAATAAACCAACATGCAAGATGAACTTTTTTGCATAGTTCTTTTACAGAATAAAATAAGACATGAGAATGTAATGGTCATCAAGACCTACAGTGATTTCAGCTCAAATTTTTTCCACAAAGATTAGCGCACAATATTGTTGAGATTTTCTGTAACGTTTTATTTCACTTAACACCTATGAAATCCAAACCATAAGTTTTCTCAATTCTTCAAAATAGCAGAACTGTTTTCCTCCTAATACGTTTTTTTTTTTTAAAGATTTTATTTATTTATTTTGAGAGGGAGAGAGCAAGAGAGCACAAACAAAGGGAGAGGGACAAAGAGAGAGAAGCAGACTCCCTGCTGAGCAGGGAACACAATGTGAAGCTCAATCCCAGGGTCTTAGGGTCATGACCTGACCTGAAGGCAGACACTCAACCAACTGAGCCACCCAGGCACCCCCTAATAGGTTTTTAAAAATGTTTTGAGGTGAGTTTTTTTTTTTTAAATCATTCTAATACTTTATATAGTAGCAAAATTATGTCAGTAAAACTGACTCCAAAAAGGAATTAAAATCTAAAACTGACTCCAAAAAGGAATTAAAACATGACATTTAATAGCAAGGTGTTTTCAAGTTAAGTATGCTTCAAAAAATGTATACTTAAGGAATCTCCACACTATTTTCCAAAGTGGCTGCACCAACTTGCATTCACACCAACAGTATAAGAGGGTTCCCCTTTCTCCACAACCTCTCCAACACTTGTTTCCTGTCTTGCTAATTTTGGCCATTCTAACTCGTGTAAGGTGGTATCTCAATGTGGTTTTGATTTGAATCTCCCTGATGGCTAATGAGAAATTAAAAAATAGAGCTACCCTATAACCCTGCAATTGCACTACTGGGTGTTTACCTCAAAGATACAGATGTAGTGAAAAGAAGGGCCATCTGTACCCCAATGTTCATAGCAGGAATGGCCACGGTCGCCAAACTGTGGAAAGAACCAAGATGCCCTTCAACAGACGAATGGATAAAGATATGGTTCATATACACAATGGAGTACTATGCCTCCATCAGAAAGAATGAATACCCAACTTTTGTATCAACATGGATGGGACTGGAAGAGATTATGTTGAGTGAAATAAGTCAAGCAGAGAGAGTCAATTATCATATGGTTTCACTTACTTGTGAAGCATAAAGAATAACATGGAAAATTGGGAGATGGAGAGGAGAAGTGAGTTGGGGGAAACTGGAGGGGGAGACAAACCATGAGAAACTTTGGACTCTGAGAAACAAACTGAGGGTTTTGGAGGGGTGAGGGGTGGGGATTGAGTGAGACTGATGGTATTATGGAGGTCATGTATTGCATGCAGGGTGTGGTACATAAACAATGAATTCTGGAACACTGAAAAAAATAATAACATAAAATTTAAAAAATAAAATAAAAAATGTATGGTTAAAAATAAATGTACATTAAATCCACTACGGGGAAACAAGTTGTAATTTCAATTCAATTTTACATTATTTGGTACTTAACTCTCACAGTAATGTTGAAAAAATTCCTGACATAGAGACTAATCCTAGCTATTCAAGGAAACTGTGAAGAGTTTTGCCTCATAAGAGTCACACCATTCTCACATTCCAAATCGGGTTTGTTGTTTCAGGATTTTTAAAGTTTCAGACAGTCTCATATTCTTACTCTTTCCTTTCTCTCATATCAGCTATTTTTGATGGCTTTGTCTGAATTGCATTGAGAACCCCACAATTTCTCACCAATTGTACTGCTATCACCCTAATCCAAGCCATCATCACCTTCTCCACACAGCCACCAGACCAGTCCTTTTCATATAAAAATTAGATCATGTGATTATACTGTTCAACACTTCTGGTGTCTTCCTATCACATGAAATAGAAATTTATGTTCTTATCTTGGCCAAATGTATCTATGTCATATGCAGCCACTGCTTCCTACCACCCGCATTTCTCTGACCTCACCTTCCTGACCTTGAGCTCTGTCAGGAAACATGGTTCTTAACTGAACCATGGCATGGTCCTGCCTAGGTTCTTTGACCTGTACCTTGAAAATCTGCCTTCATATACCTGGATGGCTTATTCCCTACTTAATTCAGGTCTCTTCTTAAACATCACAGAATTAGTGGTGCCTGAGTGGCTCAGTTGGCTAAGCGTCTGCCTTTGGCTCAGGTCATGATCTCAGGTTCCTGGAATTGAGCCCCACATTGAGCTCCACATGGTGTCCCACATGGGCTCCCTTCTTCTCCCTCTCTCTCTGCCCCTTCCCCTTGCTTGTGTACTCTCTCTCAAATAAATAAATAAGTAAATAAATAAATAAATAAAAATTTTAAAAATCACAGAATTAGAAAGGTTGTCTTTAACTACTAGTTATGAAAAGTAGCATCCTGTCACTAAAGTCCCCTTACACTATTTAATTTTTTTCATAATATCTTATCAGGGACAAACATTTACTTGTTTACCACTTGTCTTCCTCTACTAGCTGATGTGCTCAGTGAAAACAACTGTTTGTTCACTGCCATAAATCCTTTGCACCAAGAAGAGTTGGTAGATTTAAAGAATGACTACATTTGTACTTTAAAGTTATAAACATAGTCATTGTTTATAAAAGCAAAAACAAAAACAAAAGCAAGAATACCAGTTGTGTATGTAGTAAAACATTGTCATTACTCTTTAAATCCCTCCCCAAGAAGTAAATAAAAGGTATATTTTATAACTTTTTCTTGATAAATATATATGACACTTTGTATATAAATATACCTATGGATATATTTGTAAGGAGGGAATGATCTGCACAATAACCTTCAACTTGCTTTGTTTACCTATCTCACTTAAAAATTTCAGTTGTACAGTTGCATTATATTTCATTTTGTACATTCATTAACAAATGTTTGTGGTTTGTGATGTGGAGCCAGAACAGTAATTAAACAGAGGCAGTCTCTACTCTGGTGGAGTTTCTGTTGCTATCACAGCAACATTTAGGATGTTCTCTATTTTTGCTATCACAAAAATACTGCAGTAAACATGTGAATTACACATTTTAAATCTCTGTGTGGTAGAAAAACCCTACAAAGTAAAAAGATAGCAACATTGTGGGAAAAATATCTAACTATTTGAGCTTATGATAGTAGTCTATAGGATTAGAGTATTTAGGTCACAGACTTTTTGTACGCATTTAAATTTGGATCGATACTTCTAAATTTACCCTCTCAATAGACTGTACCAATTTATTTCCATCAATAGTACAGGAGAGAGCCCATCTCCCTCCATCTACACTAGTACTAAAACTAGCACCCTTTTTAACCTTAATTAGTCCAAAATAGTGAGCAAATGATAGTTTACAGTTATTTAATTTATTTGCATTTCTTTAGCAATGAGTAGAATGGGGCATCCTTTCAAATATAGTGGCCATTTGATTTCAGCTATGTATTGACTGAGCAAACCTTTTGTCCATGTTCTTATTCTAATTTTTTTCTTTATTGATTTAGAAGAGCTATTTATAAAATAAGGATATTAACCATTTTCTCTCATGTATAGTTGCAAGTTATTTTTTGAGGATTGTGACTGTCTTTTTACTTTGTGGACTTTTTTTGCCATACAGAAATTAAAAGAGTATACAGATTTTTTTCATATCTTTTAGATTTTATCAAGTTTAGGGAAGTTCTCCCCACTCCAACATTATGTAGATTTAATCAACTCTATCTTTTCTGGTATATTTCTAGCTTTATTTCCTATATTTAAATATTTAATCCACAGAAAATTTATTTTTAGTATGGTATAAGGCAGGGATCTAACTTCATCTTTTTGAAAATTATATAGCCAACTGTCTTATTGAGTTGTACATTATTTCCCTACTCACTTCAAGTACCACTTTGATCATACACATTTTTAGACACAAATAGAACCTCTGGATTCTCAACTGTGTTCCAGTGATGTATTTCTCTATTTTTCTTGCCAATACCAAATTATTATTGTTGTTTTTCTTCCCCAGTATGTTTTGCTAACAGGTGGTACAAACTCTCCTAACTTCACCATTATCCTTCCTTAAAAAATTTCCTTGGGTATTCTCATGCATTTATTATTCTAAATTAAATTTAGAAATGATCAATGAAGTATATAACAAATATTTTGATTAAAATTGCACTGAATTTCTAAACTGATTTGAATAAAATTTACATTATCATAAAATCCATCTAGGGAACTTAGTATTTCCATTAGTATTTTACATGTCCTTTGTTTAAAGTTTAATAGTTGTCTTCACTTAAATTATGGTCAGGCTGTTTGTATGAGTACTATGCTTACACACATGTACTTTAAACATCAATATGGAAAAGCATAAGAAATGACAATACATATATTTAGACCACATCCTGTAATACAAATGCACTGGGCTATGGAAAGGAGAAACTACGTTCAATGATCAGATCTTTTACTTGTTAACAGCTGTTTGATATGGGGCAATAACATTGAACTTTGAAGTTTGCTTTCCCACTAAAACATGAGATGATAATACTTTTCACAGGATTATTGTAAAGATCAAATAAAGAAAATGTTCAGAAGCACATAATCTGTATAGTCACTTTATGAATGCCATTCATCCATTTACTTATTTACTATTTTCAGTTGTACAATGGAGTAGGTGAGGAGGGGATGTGATATGTTAATTTGAAGATTTTACCAAACTAATTATATTTTCATCCTGGACTAATAGAGTACGTAGGGTAGAGGGCTGTTGAAAACCTCTGAAGCATTTGAGTAATGCTCATTGGATTTAGGCATCAGATTAAAAGACTTCAGTATCCAGAATGAAGTATAAAATTTTCCTTTTGTACAAATTAATGGTGCACTTCTAAGTTTACAAAGTGGCACCTCTGAAGCATTTGAGTAATGCTCATTGGATTTAGGCATCAGATTAAAAGACTTCAGTATCCAAAATGAAGTATAAAAATTTCCTTTTGTACAAATTAACGGTGCAATTCTAAATTTACAAAGTGGCATTTAGGCCATAAGACTATGAAGCCAGTATGGCACAGATATGAAAAATCAGGGATACCTGGGTGGCTCAGTCGGTTAGTTGTCTGCCTTCAGCTTGGGTCATGATCTCAGGGTCCTGGGATCAAGCCTCTACTCAGTGGGAAGCCTGCTTCTCCCTCCTCCAACCCCTTCTCATGTGTGGTCTCTCAAATAAATAAAATCTTTTAAAAAGTGAGAAATTATTTAAAACTCACTTTTTAGTTTGACCTTGACTATTTAATGATTGATGCTAAAAACTGTAAGAGCCCTATCTTAACTAACCTAAACTTCCAGGTTGCATTACATTCACCTGGTCAGATTATGTCCCATTATTAAACTTTTAGACTTCTCTTGCTATCCACATATACAACTTGTCTTCCGGCATCTTGAGCACACAATATTTTTTTGTGTCCATTCTTTCCTTCTCCCTTTGCTCTAGTTTTCATGGAGCACCTTTCTGCATAGGACATCTTCTTTCTTGAGCATACTTCCACAAGGATGAACTATATTCATGAATCATTTTAAATCATGCCCTTTGTTTTCAGAAATCCAGGACCCAAATTTATTTAGTCCATTTATTAGTTGTGTGGACTCTGAGGCTAACATAAATTGTTTCAATTAAAATTGGCATCAAATATTCAGTATTCAAAATTTAGATTCAGTATTCAAAATTCAGTAACTGCATCCTGAATAATGCCTCATTCATTCATTCAGACAGTATTATTATTCACAGTATACTAAACGTTGGGGATTAAAATGTTTATGAAGGCATTGTAGTCCCTGTGCTCAAGAAATTCAAACCAGATGAGAATGATATGTAAATATTGTGAGGAGGGCTAAAAACAAGAACTGTACACACTATTAAGGGAACAACAACAACAAAAAAACAATCTTGACCACTGTCAAGACAGCATTTTCCAATCTACTGTTCTGGGGATAGTGACCTTGTTAACTATATAGAACCTTCACTCCCCAACCAAATACCAAAATGTCTATTGGCAAGTAATGTCTGAGAAATGCAGCCAGCTACACTCTTCTGGAGATTCACAATGTCCACTAACATGGACTGAATATAACTGAATATAACATGCTCTGAATATAACTGCTAAAACTTTGTTTACCTAGCACTTCCAAACTTTCTGATAAGAACTTTAATTTTCAATATCAACTACCCATTCCATAGAATTTGTTTTCTGGGTAGGAAAATACTTAAAGTATGTTTGGTGTTAATTATTCCTTACATATCTTAATTATGTCATTAAGTCCTTATAATAATTCTGAGACAAGAGGTAGACATTCTCATTTCCATTAAAACTGAGGGTTAAAGGTCACCTTCCAACTTCACAGGACTCAAATGGAAATTGGCATTTTTAACATGAAGCCCATCCCTACAACCATTCCTTTTATAATACAGAATGAATCTAACTCCTCCAGAAGAGAGGGAAGGCCAGATTAGCATTAGTTTTTTTATTTGTTTTTTTGTCTTGTTTTTGTTTTTTTTAAACTCAATTTATTAGATAGGTGTTTATTTTTCAGTTTCCTGAGGATGTTCTTAGTTTTCTTGTCTTTATACGTGGTCAAAACAAAGCAAGGATTTTAAGATGGTACATTCACCAAACCATCTCATCTCCTTTTCCCTCATTAGAATTTAAGGAAGTTAAGATGAAATCACATGGCTCAGAATGATTTCCAGAAGCTCTGATTCCATGTCTCGTGCTTTATATAATAATCTCATTTTCTGGGAGAAAATGAGGCTAGAATCTTTACTCTAAGCCTGAATAGCCTTTTACTGAGACATGTTGTAATAGAACCCAAATCACTTTGCATCAAGTTGCAGGAGTTTGGCTTTCTCTCCACTTTTCCCTTGGGGAGATGTGCATTGTTAGGCCTAAAGACAGCACATCTGGTGAAGGCGGCAACTGCCCTGGTCTCTTACCCTGGGAACGGTAATGAATACCTTTGGCTTTTGTCCTTTTCATTCTATTGAAAATAACATATTGTCAGCTCAGGTTATTAGACTGTAAATTTGCCTCTTCTTTTCATCAGCTTTCTTGATAGGGTGACTAAAAAAGAAAGTTACTACTGCTGGCATTATCAAAAAGACTTTTGGGCAAGTACTGATTACATATATTTTTTTAATTTTTAATTTTTTATAAACATATCAAGTATTTTTATCTTGATATGTTATCAATATCTATATATCTATATATCTATATAAGAGTCACTTATGGTGACTCAATCTCACAAAACAAACTGAGGGTTGCTGGGGGGAGGGGGTCGGGAAAGGTGGGTGGGGTAATGGACATTGGGGGGGGTATGTGCTAGGGTTAGTGCTGTGAAGTGTGTAAACCTGGCGATTCACAGACATGTACCCCTGGGGATAAAAATTTGTTTATAAAAAAAATAAAAATTAAAATCCTGGAAAAAAAAAAAAAAAGAGTCACTTATGGTTTAGAATCTAGACTCATCCAATGCAGCATAGACTGGGCTTTTCCTGACTCACTTGCTAGGAAAGGAGCCCTTTATAGTTGTTTTTATGTTCTAAAAATTAGTGCTTAATATTCTCTTGCTAAGCAAAATGAGGGCACATTATATACAATTAGCAAAAAGGGCTCTGTCGGCTAAAATCTTGGATAATTAAACCCAGCTCCTTTTATTTTTTCTTTAAAGCTTCTTGAGAAATATTGTAACACTTAAAGATTTTCTATACATTTGATATTGTGGAGTTGTTATAATCATAGTTTTAGCAATGACAGGGCAGTGATCCTTGCTCTCTTCATAGTCTAAAATGCCTTTCTCCCTCTTATAGTTTATGTCTACTCATCCCTAATGCTCACAAAGGTGGCATCTTCTCCAGGAAGCTTTTGCGATGATCTTTTTATACCTATTTCAACTATAGCCATTCTACATTATTGGTCTATTAACATCTACTAGACTGCAAAAGATCCAAAGATATTTTATTATCTTCCTTCATATCCTCAGTCCCAGGTCTAAAGCCTGGTTCACAGCAGGCAGTAAAGGGAAAAATCCACTAAATAAGAGGTATGCTTTCAGTCCCAAAGATCAAGATGCACCATAAACTATATTCTAAGTGTGGAGATCCATGAACACCCTAAAAACTTCGTTAAGATTTTGTGTGTGTATGTAGTTTTATGTGAAGATAATCCAGGGTTTTCAGTGAATTCTCAATGGTATCAGGGATCTCAAAATAGGTAAATTACTGGTAAAAAGAGTTTTCTGAGTTTTCAGCTTATAATTTACCACCTTTAGTGATACCACCAAAAAAGTCTCTGCCTTCATTTAGTTTTATTTTGTTGTATTATTAACTCCAGGAATACAACCACTTAAATTCATCAGAAGCAGAGACAGAGAACCTCCTTCATGTGTGACAGCAGAAGCTGGAAACTCTATCAGTGAATACTCAGTTTTCTGCTGACTCACAAGGGATTTATGTTAAAAGTAAGAGAAAACCTTGCTTAGTAACAGTCTGCACTACATACAATAATAGAACACAATTTGTATGGGGAAGCGGTAAGATAGATTTCATTCATAAAAAAACACCATGCTTCTGGCTAGATAAATGACTTGAAGTCCCAGAGAGAAATTTTCATTTTTAGTTCTGGGATACCCTTATGCTACTTACACTTTTTAAAATTTAATACATTCACATGTTCAAATGTATTGAGATTTTTAAGCTTGTGAATGAAATTAGCAACGTGTTGTGGCTGTCAACGTGATGCATTGCAATTCCCCCTGAGTGGTAGGGTTTAAAAATTAATTCAGCTCTTGCACCTGTTTGCCGGCATTCGTCTGTTGAATTTCCATCACATTTAATAAGTCTCTGTGACGCAACTCGTGTCCTTTTGCCTGGGCTCCTATAATACAGTGTTAAATTCTCACCCATTTGAAATTCAAGTAATATTACAAATTTCAAACTGTTAATTAAAATCTGTGAACTTCAATGGTTCTGGATAAAATTGGCTTTACTCAGTGAGGTTCTTTTTAAACTTCTTCAGCGTCTCATCTAATCCCCAACTCCCACCAGGTTAAGTCTGATGATAACATGATCTCACTATGGGTGGCTGAGGCTTATAAATCCTCCTACAATAGGGGAAAAAAAAATCAAGCTATAGGTTGGAGCAAAAAAGGTAAAGAGGAATATTACCTGCTGAGGTGAAATAAGAAACATGGTTCAGAATTAAAGGAAAGGATTGATATTTTTCACATATTACTTTTGAATAAAATGCATTATACTATAATACTCTACAATGTAATATAATATAATATAGTATAGTATAATACCATAATTCCATAGTATCTAAGTCTTAAAACGCTGAGTATAGATGGGATATCTCAAAGTGAACCACGATTCCTTTTATCTGTTTAGATGATCAACATTAAATTTAATTATTGAATTTTTAAGGAGGGACTGAGGCCTATTTGCCAAATGCTGTGAACACAAAGCAGAAGTCTAAGCAGAAGGTTCTAGCATACTTAAGACCCATAATAAGATACTTTATGTGAACCTTTAGGAATAGTCAAGAGGGTGTACAGTACTGCTCTCAGGGTTGGGCCATTTACACTTCCCAGAGTTGGGAGATAGTAACAAGAAAAGCTATGTAACTATGTTCTTCTTTTCCTTATTAGGTCAGCACATACTCATAGATGATCTGTAGGCTCCAAAGAAAGTTGCCCGCCCTTCTGCCTTCGGCTCAGGTCATGATCTCAGGGTCCTGGGATCGAGCCCCACATCGGGCTCTCTGCTCAGCAGGGAGCCTGCTTCCCTCTCTCTCTCTGCCTGCCTCTCTGCCTACGTGTGATCTCTGTCAAATAAATAGATAAAATCTTTAAAAAAAAAAAAAAAAGATAATTGTCACTTCCACTGAAACATAAGCTTCCAGAAGGCAGGGACTGTGTATTACTTTCAAAAAGTAGGGAGTGTGTATTAGCATCATTTTTCTCATAATAGGCTTATGGAAAGACTAACACACTATCTGACTGAATTCAAGAATAGATGATTAATTTCTTCAAGGACCAATAGCATACAGATTTTAATTAAGTCACAGATGACAAATATCTTGTTTTCTACCACATCCAAATTCAATACTGAACCACACTCTCCCATCTTTTATTTTTCCACCTGTTCCATCCTACTAACTTGGTCTAGGAACAGTGCTTTGACTCTTGTCCAGGAAAGGCTTTTAGTTTCTAGAAGGATATGTATTCATTTTGAAAACAATGTTTCAAGGATTAATGTCACATATGTGTCATTAATTTTACCAGAGATTTAGACTAGAAAGGAAGTACCCTCTCCTCTCTAAAATCCCTTAAATATGTACAAAATTTTATTATATGATTTTTTAGTAATAACCTTAGATATATGCCAAATATCTAATAATAAGGTATGATTAAACACATTTGAATATCTCTTACTGATACACAGTGTAGTGCCATAAAGGTGGCATGATATCAAGTAAAAAATAATTAAAATTATATACATTCAATCATTTCAACTGAAAAATGTGAGAATAAAGAGATAAAATATATAAAATTATATCATGTTATAGTGGTAGAGTGGCATCACTGGCTCTTAAAGTTTTCACTTGAATTTATTAACAATGCTGTATATATAACTTACAAATGGCAGTGCTTTATAACAGAGAAAATCTTGTATTTTAATTTTAATTTTAACAATTAAATCAATTAATTTTAATTTAATTTTAATAGAGAAAATCTTATATTTTCTCTGTGATCACGAATTTTATATATTTTTTACATGTATGTGTGAAGTAGTTCTATCAACAACTAGATAAGGTAAATTCTTTGTATTGACTAGCATTTAACAAATGCCTATCATATGCCTACCATTAAGGTAGATAGTTTTAAAATGTAATTTCTAATCATCATGACAATCTTATAAGTTAGGAACCATTACCCTTATCTTAGAGAAGATTAGAATGGTTATATAGTTGTCTAAGTTCACACAGCTGGTAAGCAGCAGAGCTGAACTCTGAATCCTGGTTACTGTATAAATCCAAAATTAATTTCTTTTTCTATTACTCAGAGACACAACAGAATACAGTGACATAAACCCAGACTAATAATGCGAAGGTGATGAGGCATTAACAAAAAAGACTAATAAAGATAAATGGGTAAGCGATATAGTAATACATGTTGGCTTGATGATTTGAGTCTGTCATCAAAGTCCATTTCTATCTAAAGAGTATAGACATAAAGTCAACAACTTAAAAATCCTCTTTGCTAGATTGCCTTTCTCAGCTTGAATTCCTGAGACAGATACCTGAAACACATAGGACTCTAAATTAATGCTTTCCAGTAGATTTTACATAAATGTCAATTTTCATTTTTTTCTAAGGAAGAAAATGTAGTGCCTTTATCACTGCAATGTATGCTGGGTCTAAAACAGTTCATTGAATAATAATAATTAGGCAACTGAAAGCTCCATTCAACAATAATAATTTATGTTATTATTAATAGCAACCCACTTTCTCTTTTTTTTTTCCACTTTCTCTTTTCAAAATCCATAGAGCCTATTGTGTGAGGCCTAACTTGTCACCTGGCTAATGAGATGCTGATGTACCTTCAATGAGTTGGCAGCCAGCCCATCCTTAGAGTTCTTTAATGTGATGAAGGGAAAAAAAAAGGTACAAGGGTAAAGTGACAGCAGGGAATAATGTTTTCAACAACAACAACAAAAAAGGATGCTTTTCCCCATCTTAGCCTTTTCTCACATTCTCAAGGTTCAGGGTCCCAGTGCCTTGACTGCTACATTGCTGCCTGCTGATATCTTAACCATCCCTTTAAAGAGTAAGACAGCTTTGTGTACAGAAAGTCTTTCCTGGTGAATCCATTATAAAAGTTTTTATAATATTTATTCTATTCATTCAAATGCATTCACTCACTTAATTATCCACTCGCTCATGCACTCATTTTTATGTGTTCATTCAACAAAAGTTAAAAAATAAATAGATACCTACTAGAGATGGATCTCTATTGGGCATTCAAAATACATTGTCTGATTTACTAACCCAGGAATGCTGTGAGGTAGTTATCATCACCCATATTTTGCAGATTAAGAAACAGAGATTCTGAGAAGGTAATAAATGCCCAAATTTACAAAGCTGGGAAATGACACAGTCAACTCAAATCTATGTGACTCAATAGTTCTCGCTCTCCTTAATCCAGTTTCCTGACTTCTTCAATATATTCTCTAAGAGATGCGTGCTGAGGCTATTCAGATAAATTAGATGTGGTTGCTCTATCCTTGTAGACCTCACGAAGTATATAAGGGAGACAAAGTGTAATGAAGCAAATGTTTATCCAGTATATAAAGAGCAGGTAAAGATTAGATATATCAATATACCAAAAAAGGGAATAACTTCAGGAGGATGGTGAAAAAGAAAGTTCAAGAAGGATCCAAAGTAATGATACATAAGCCTAGTCTTAAAAGAAGTAAAAAGATTTTGGGGGATGTGTGGGGAGCAAGATAAGACATGAAGAAGGACACACCCTGCAGAGGAAGATCATATATAAGAGGATAGAACTGAAAAAGCAGAAAGTTAGTCTGAATGATGAGAACCTGAATGGTGAGCCATTTGGTGCAGACATGGAGCGCTGTGGTGGGGAGGGCAGTAGAGAAATTAGGTTAAAAGAACAAGCAGAAGCCAGATCACAAAGAACTTTGTTCTCATGATAAGGTGTTTAGATTTTGTCCTATAGATTTTAGTGAATGTATTATGAATTTCATGGAGGGGTGTGTTATTACAAAATTTCTATTTTATAAACATAACTCTAAGTATATTTTATTTCATTTATTTTTGTTTTAAAATTTTATTTAAATTCTGGTTAGTTAACATATAGTATGATATTGGTTTCAGAAGTAGAATTTAGAATTTAGTAGAATATGTAAGTGATTCATCACTTAAATATGACACCCAGTGTTCATCACAAGCACCCTCCTTAACACATATCACCATTACTCTCATAGAGTTTGGGCTGGGGGATGTTGAGACAGACAGAAAATAGAATCTAGTTAGAAGACTAAGGTATTAATTCTGGCAAAGATGATAAAAATTTACAATAAAACAAAGATAGTGGAAACCCGGGGTGGGGGGGAGACATAAGGATTTAAGACACATTTGGGAGGCAGAATTGAAAAATTCCAGTGATAAACCTTTTCACTTCAACTCAAGGTTGATTTGAAGGTTTTGAATTGGGCTTTTAGATAAATGTGGTTAGGTGCATTAGAAGAAAAAGAGGTAAGCAAGGTAAGATTTGGAACACTGAACTTCATATGCTTGTAGGATAAATAGATTGATACGTTCACAAAGTCAGGGAAATACTGGCCTAGAATTCAGTAGAAAGATTTGAGCTGTGGATGGGAATACAGATGATGTCAGATCTGGGGAAATGGATGTAGATACCCAGCATCATATGTACTATAAGAAAAGAACCAAGGATTGAAGCCCCATTAAATAACAACACTTAAAGCACAAGCCAAGGAAGAGGAATTAATACTAAAAAAGTACAATCAGAGAGATGGAAGGGACATGAAAGGGAGACTATGTCATCATAAAGTCAATGGGAAAGGGGGGAGTGGGAGTGGCAAAATATTCCATTTCATTTTAGAATTATTTGTTTAGATGTCCAATATCTCACTAGAGCTTAGACTTCTTCTTATGAAGAAGGGGTATATATATATATATATATATATATATATATATATATATATATATGTTATACATAGTATTTTTTAAAAGTTTTATTTGACAGAGTGAGAGCACGAACAGGGGGAATGGCAGGC
Organism: Mellivora capensis; assembly: GCA_004024625.1. Lineage (NCBI taxonomy): Eukaryota > Metazoa > Chordata > Mammalia > Carnivora > Mustelidae > Mellivora > Mellivora capensis. Next base: position 78,655 of record PISX010004071.1, on the reverse strand, counting down.
AGAGGAAGAGGGAAAAGCAGGCTCAATCCCAGGATCCTGTGATCATGATCTGAGCCAAAGGCAGACACTTAACTGACTGAGCCACCCAGGTGCTCCAACATAAATTATTAAAAGACGTATATACCCAATACATAGATATGCATACATCTATCTACCTATCTATATATCTCTATCTATGCACACATATCTTTAAAAAATTTACTGAAAGATAAGAAAAGTAGAAAAAGTGAAGTCATCAAAAAGAAACAAGCAGTGCTTGTTCTGGTTTATTCATATTTCAATGTTTTAGAAGAAAAGGTTAATCAACTACCAAAGTGGCATAGCTTAATGGAGACACAAAATTGATGCTAGCAATCATCAAGATTATGCTATAAAATGTCACATAATAGAAACAGAGCAATGAGAATTAAGCTTACAGCACAAATTGTGATGTGAAACACAAAATAATAAAACAAATGAGAAAGAGTGAAGTAATATTTAAGAGAAAATATTAATGATGAAATAAGATACAAAAGGGCCCCAGTATTTTATTTATGCTTAGTTTCTTTGTATTGAAAATTCTCCTCCTTGACTTGTCCCTTGGCTACTTATTCTTCCAAGTGTTTGTTTAAAGGCCACTTCTTTAGGGATGCCTCTCTGAAACTCCTAACCAGGCTATATCCCACTACTATACCTTCTCATTTACCCTGTGCATTTTCCCTTAACACTTATACAATTTATAATTCTCTATTCATTTGAGTGATTATTTGCTTATTGCTTTTCCTACTGAGGCACATAAAAGATTATATAACTTGCCAAAATCACACCACCCTTAAGTAGCAAAACCATGATTTGAAAGCAGTTCTGGCTTGCTTGAAAGCCTTCCTGCTCTACCACACTGCATGAGGAAGATAAAAGATGGATAAAATGCTTCGATAGCTTAAATCAAAGACTATACCCTACTCAGGAGATCAGGGATACAGTCATGAAAAATTATCCACTCCCAGCATTTATGCCAGGCCTTAAGAGTGGAAATATTTCCAACCAGAGGAGATGGAAGGAGAATTTTTTTGTTTTATTTATTTCTTGTCATTGTTCTTCTAGGTAGAGGATATATAGCACAATCAAAGATATAAGCAAGGAAAATACAAGTCATGTTTGGGGAAAAAGGACAGAACAATTAGGTAAGAATATAGGAGGAAATGAAAGAGAAGTGTGAAAACAAAGGCACAGGCCAGAGAATAGACCCAAATACATCAAACTTAGGAACCTGGGATCAAATGCATCAGCAATGGAGAGCCAATGAAAGTTTCTGAACAAATAATTTACAGGATTAGTAAAACTGTGATGTCTTAGGGGATAGGTTGGATGTTAAGAAATGGACCAAAGCCCACTCAAAATTAACTTAAGATTTAAAAAATTAAGGAAATGTAGGGATCACAAATAGTCAACTATAGGAAATACCATTAGACTTTAAAGGAATTAGAAAGCTAGCAAATAAGCACTCATTCTACACCTGTTTATGTGCACATTCGTGTGTGTGTGTGTGTGTGTGTGTGTGTGTGTTTGAGAACATCTCCGTTTTCTTGACACGTGTTCTTTCTGCAAACTTATTTCCTTCACTCTGCTCTTCGTTCCCAGTTCTCTTAACTGTGACTTTCACCTTGCTCTGGACTGACAGAAAGGCAAATCTGTTCTCAATTCTACATGCCTACTACCATATAATTATATTTTCTGGGTTTTGTGGCTCACATTTTTGAGAGAAGTATCTATTTTATATGACTTAATCTGTTGCTTCTGGAGTGATCTGATATAAACATGGCTGCCTCGATCCAACCTCTTTCTTTATCCGGTATCAGGAATTGGTAGGGTTCTGGGTAATTCTAAGGGAAGAGGTATGGGCTGGCAGACACTCCTAAATATATGTCACAAATGGATTTAAGGGGCGAGAATGAAAGCAGGTAAATCTCTAAGGAGGCTACTGTAATACTATAAATAAGAAATAAAACAGCGGTGGTGGTAGATATGGAAAAGAGAACTGGATCAAAAGCCACAATCAGGGAAGAATTTAATAACTAATCAGTGGAAAACTGGGGGGGTTGGTGAGTGTCAGAGAACGATTCAAAGATATCTCTGAAGTTTCCAATGCCAGAGAGTAGGACAATGTCTGTCGTAATTTCATAAAATATTAGAGACTGGATGGTTTAATATACCTTTCCTTTATAAGAAAATAAAATTGAGACCAGAAGAAAAAAGTGACTTGTCTTGAGTCACAGTCGATTATAACAATTAGTAGCAGAACAGGAGTTAAGATGTAGGGAGATTGGACTCGGCCAAGGAGTGGTGATAAAAATCTGGACCTTGGGTAGGGTAGAGGAAATGGTGCTGCAAGATTTCCAAGAAAAGAGGCAAAATGGTATTACATGGGAAGAGTTAAAGATGCAAAGTGAAAGGTATCTATGTTAGTAAAGTGAAGATAAAAGAAACAGAATTGGGCACCACATGATAAGAGATAAAGTGGAGGCTGGTCAGGACTAGAGCTACTCATACTCAGGTAAGTATAGAATGTGTAAGAAATCAAGTTAGCTGGGAACCAAAAATAGTGAAAAGGAGTCTTATTAGTCACCAGTGGTGGTGTGAGTCAGAAGCCAGATTTGCATGGTCAGCCAGCCAACTGGAAGCAATTGAATGGTATCCAGGTATTACCATATGCACAAGCCCAGGAAGTGAAAATGGCTTTGGTGGAGAAAATTGCAAATTTGCCACATTACACATTTTGAGATTGGGGTGAAAAACAAGAAATGCAAGGAGATACCCTGCAGACCACTGGAAATGTGGTTTGAGCCAGGACCATGTCTGTCTGTCTACCTGTCTATTTATTTATCAGATAACCTGCTAAAAGTGACACTCTAGAGAGAAGAGAAGACATTTCAGTGTAAGCCTTATATTTGGTGGCTTGAGTGGGGGACAGGATAGAAAGAGAGAATCTCAAAATAAGAAGATTAGCCTTGGACAGTAGTAGTGGTTTGGTTGCCACTGGAGATTTGGGGAAACCATAAATTTTTTCCCGCTCTGGTAGCGTATTAGAAGAATTGTTATACAACAGTCATACAACTCCTTCAACAAAATATTACTGAAAAAGACAAAAATTACATGGCTCATTTTGTTTGCATAGGTAGATGCATTATTTTAAAGGGAAAAAACCTCCCCACTAGTCAGCCAAATTCAAGAACAGCTCTTCTTTAAAGCATTATTTAAATAATTACAATCCTGAGGAGATATCTATTACATGATTGGAACCTTACTAAGTAGTTCTTTAAGCTTTGGTCTCTGTGCTATTACTATGTAAATCCAATGGCAGCCATTTTAAATGGAACTAGTATAAAACTCTGCCAAATAAGGAAAAGCTAAGGATAACTATAGCACAGATTAAATCCTTTACTTTAGGAAGCCTGACTTCCAGGCAAAGAGAAAGAAAGATGGGCTAATGAGAAAAGAGGGAGAAAGAGAAACAACTGGCAAAAGAAGCAGAAAGTAAAACACATAGTAAAAGATTTTATAAGTAGAAGCCATGAGAAAGTAAAAACAACAAAGAAAAGATCAGGGTAAGCAGAAACTAGTAATCCTAGAAAAAAGTTAGTCATAGAAACTAGACATAGAGAATAGCCAAACAAAAATAATGGTAATTTACTAGAACAGAGAGACAAAGATGTTTTCTGTTGAGGCTGCAACATGATAGTTTAGTTGCAAAATTGTGTACAATTTTGTACACAAATTTGTACACAAAGTGAACAACCACTTGAGTTTTCTTCCAGTCTTTCAGAACCCTCACTGTAGAGCTCAGATTTCTTTCTTATTAACATGAATAGCTTTATAATAATTCCTTCTTATTATCATATATAGCTTATAATAACCTTTATTACTTAAGTCTGCCTGAATGTGTCCTTGGTTTCTACAACCTTGGTAGCCTAACTTTTTGCATAGCAGATAGATGATCAGGTGGAAAAGAGGAAGGGAAAAAGGAAGCAGCAAGTGTTAAACCACCACCAATAAAGCAAGCAGGGTTCCTGAAGGGGATGTGTGTGTAGGTAAAACCCACTGAAGACACATGTTCACATTGTATACATTATGCATATATGTGTTCGTGTGCATAAAGTCAGCAGATGAAATAAATAGGAAGAACTGGAGATAACAAATGAGCACAAATATGAAATAACTACATATATTTACTATATTTAAAATAAATTAAAATGTAAAATAACTGATAGAGACTATAATGAAAGAACAGTATTCTTAATACTGTTATGCTGAAAAGAAATAAAATAAATAAATAAATTAAAAAAAATGGAACTTGTAGGAATAACTACTTCCTACTTTAAAAATTCAACAATTAGGTTAAACAGCAGATTAGCTATCTCTTTAAGACAGCCTTAGTGAGCCAGAAAAGGATTTTACCTAGACTAATACGGAGAGACAAAGACACAGGAAATATGAGAGACATGATGAGTAATAACTGCTGCCCAGGTGCTAAGAAAGTAGAGGAAATAAATATGGAAAGAAATAATGTCTGATATTTCAAGAAATGGAGAAATATTAAAGAAGTTCATTCTGTTTCATTAATGACCAATAAGAACAAAATCACAACTGAGCACATCACAATTAAACATCAATGATAGGAAAATCTTTAAAGGTAGCCAGAGAAAGAAAAAGACCAACCATAAAATAATGTCAAATTAGACTTTTCATCAACTATAATAAATGTCAAGAGACAATGAAATATTACCCTCAAAGTACTGAGTGAAAATAATCATTAATCATTGACTCTATACTCAACTAATTATCATTCAAAAGCAAGGGCAAAATAAAGATATATTTAGACAAGGTATGAGAATGTATCACTCATAGCTTTTCACGGAAAATATAAAAATATGTACTTGGGCAAGAATAAAACTCCCAGAAAGGAGGGGAAATCATATGATATGCTAAGGAAAAAAAAGTAAACATTTTGATATATACAAATAAACACTAACTACGAAGACCACCATCTAAATAGGGGAAATCATTTTTTGTTTTAATTCTTAGAAGATGAAAACTTTGTCTTAATCCTTTTTGTAACTTCATTATGCCTACCACAAAGTGGGCTCACAATAAATACTTGTTGATTAAATGAATATGTAATGTATATACAAAACATGTCTCATCTCAATGGTAGGTCAAAGCCCATGCTTTGTTAATGAGGAAACTGAAAATACAGAAGATTGACCCAGTACTGTATGACATACTGAACCTGATTTACCCTTTAGAGAAGAGGAAAGAAATTACAGTGTCAAGAAAATTATGACAGTTTCTCTTATATAGGTCTGACTCTACCTAACAATAAAAAATGCCTATTGCTGAAAACACCAGTTGGTTGTAAGACTATTAGCTGTCTCTGGTCTCATCCACTTTCTAAATATCACAAGAACTACAAAGAACTGGACATTGCTTTATTCATTTGAGAAATAGTAATTAAACATCTATTATAAGCCAAACGCTATATCAGATCTTGCAGATATAACAATGAAAAATACATATCTAATTCTTACTCTCAAAAAATTAGTAGTTCAGCTGATAAGAAAGTCATTAAATGAATAATTATGCATTACGAGAATGTAGGAAGTCAGCAAGTATTTCCTATTGCTTACTGTGTGCTATATGCAAATATAAAGGGAAATATATGTTCTCTGACTTATAATATGGTTGAAGAGATTCCAAGTAATTAAAAATATGTGAAGCAATATATAGTCACATAAAGACTAAATGGGTAAATAAATTACATGTTTGGAAAATGGAAAAACTGCTATACCCTTGGCCAAAATAAAAAGATGGGGAAAGACACAAAAAAGTTACATATATAAAATATATGAGAAATTAATATAGATTACTTTTATTTTTAAATTCCTAGGGTTTTTTTTTTTCCTGGTATTCCAAAATTTTTCAACTTTGGCACAAAACAAAAGATAGAAGAAAAAAGAATTTGGAAGTATTTTTGTTAGTTTTCAGTTATGATTAAAGCCTGGACATCAAAACTATTCTTTCATTCACTATTTCCACCCCCAGCCCTAGAAATATAATCTTTGATCTTTATCAACCTATTAACATTTTGGGGTTCTCTTTCTTTGACATTCTTCTGGGATGATTTAAACATTTAAACTTTGAAAATGAAAGCAGATGCTTGTCTTCAAAAAAATGTTCCCATCATATAAATTTAATGGCTGATGTCTGAAACTGCACTTAGGAAACGCACTGCAGACTGTTGATCCTCTCAGTATTTTAACAGTGAAGTAAAGACATGTTACTTTACCTCCCATTTAGACGAGATCTGATACATGTCGATCTCAAAAACAAGATGGTAGTACAATTAATATAGAAGACTGCCTGATCTTAATTCTTAAATTGAAAGCTCTTGCAAATATCTAGTACCAAACTGTTAAGAGTTTTGAATAACTAGTTAAGGAACAAATAATCTTTCTTCTTCTTTTTTAACCAATAAAGATAATGACAAGATGGCCGGCTATTTATACACATCTTTTCAAATTAATACCAATGTGAACACTGCTACGTGCAGAACATGCAGTGCCAGCAGATCACTTTAATTGTCACAAGTGCATGGAGCAATGAAGCAAAGGGATGCATTTCCCTTCTCTGGCTCCACAGAAGGAGTCTGAAATTCAGCTATAATCAGTAACACTTAGAGAACCTGGTTATGCTGAGCTATTGTTCTAAACACCTGACCCAACTTAAGGTCACAATTAGGAGAGTAGATACCAAGATAATGGGAAAGAATTCCAGGGATTTGGAATTTTAGTCCTGGGATTGGACCCTGAATTGCCTGTCTTCTACTTTCCTCAGCCCTCTGAAATCTTACCTGCTTCTTCATTTATTTATTCATTTGTTTTTTCACTTCTGCAGTTAATGAATATCTACTAGGTGGAAGGGACTTTTTTATAAATAGCCATCACTTCTTCTAAAAGACTCAACCAAGGGTCTCCTTTCTGTAACTTCTACCTAATCCCTCTCCACAATAACTCAAACCCTCCTGCCACATCAAAATCAACTTCTCCCTTTTTAGGTTCTCCTACCTTTTTTGTTCATGACTCTATTATATACAGCATTTGTCACAGGTAGCAGAGTGAGCTGCTTTTATGACTGTCTCCCGTATGAGTATGTGAAATCCTAGAAGATTGAGTTGTCAGCATTCTCTATCAACAGTTCATACTGTACCTTAATCATAAGAAAAGGATCTAGGGTAGTGTCCTAAGTAGAGCACAGAGTCTAGAGTAAGATTACTATCTTCTAATTCTAGCTCCACTTGACAAGAGACAAGTTACTTAAGATTCTTTGTGCTTCAGTTTACCTATGTGTAAAATCGGAATAAAAACAGTACTGATGGGGCACCTGGGTGGCTCAGTGGGTTAAAGCCTCTGCTTTCGGCTCAGGTCATGATCCCAGGGTCCTGGGATCGAGCCCCACATCGGGCTCTCTGCTCCGCGGAGAGCCTGCTTCCTCCTCTCTCTCCCTGCCTGCCTCTCTTGCCTATTTGTAATCTCTGTCTGTCAAATAAATAAATAAAATCTTAAAAAAAAAAGTACTGACCTTCTGGATTTTTTAAAAAAGATTTTATTTATTTATTTGACAAAGAGAGATACAGCAAGAGAGGAACACAAGCAGGGGGAGTGGGAGAAAGAGAAGCAGGTTTCTCACTGAGCAGGGAGCTGGATGTGGGGCTCGATCCTAGGACCCTGGGATCAGACCCAAGCCGAAGGCAGACGCTTTAATAACTGAGTCACCCAGGTGCCCCAGAACTTACGGATTATTGGTGAGGTTTGAGTTAATACATAAAAATAATTTAGGATAGTGTATCGCATTTGCTCAGTGTTAGCTGGCATTTATTATCATCATCATCATCAAATAAGGGCTGGGTCACAGTCACTTGGGATTAGAGCAATCCTTGCTCCCCACTTGATACTTCAAACTGAGAATTGCCAGATTTTTTTTAGAAGGAAGAGATTTTCAGGTTTGTCTTTTTTTTTTTTTTCCACATTTCATTCTTTTCTGAGTTGGGCTTCTTGTACAGAATGTCTCTTGGAAAGATTACTTATTAAAATAAGAAATAAGTTTACTTACAAAATGTCATTTGATAATTTAGTTGGCATGAAGTTACCATACTAATGTACATAGTGTATAACAGATTGAACTCAAGAGATTTAAACGACAGAATAAGTGCATTCTCATAGGCGGTGACAATGACAACTATGACTCACTGGCAAACCATCCAAATTTAACTCTAGGTTTGACCATACCATTTTCCACCAGAGTGACAACTGAACTCTCTGACATCTTCATTTATTTCTTAATCATGGCAATGTTAGTATACAGAGTGCTTTTTGGGGAAGACAGAGGAAGCAACATGTAGGTTATTAAAAAAATAAAGGGATGGCAAGCTAATCCCACTAATTTCATCGGGAAACAGTTCCACTAAAATTTGATGGCAATGACTATTTCTTAATGAATGCTGCACTTTATTTATTTAAGACTTTGAATGTTTCTCTCCAGATTAACAAAAATTTTGCTGGAAAAAGATGATTTCGGATACAAACTGAGGCATAAGCTATTATTGGTTACTGTGGAAAGATAAACCTTCTATGTACCAAAGCAGCAAAAGATGATTCTTCTTTTTTCTAAAAGTCACATAATCCCTAAGGGAAGAGCAGCTTGGGATGAAGCAATTAGCTTATCACATATCACACTGTTTGCCTGTGGACAGGTAATCGTTGGTATAAGACCATAGTCACGGTTCTGATGAATGTACCTGCTTGCTCCCTGGATTACCCCAGGTCTGGATGGAGAGAAGAAGAAAAAGCTTACAGTTGGATTTGCTCACTAAAATTCACAGAGAATTTTCTTATATACCTCTCATTTATTGGTCATAGCAAGAATTAGTTATTCTTCTTTTCCAGATGAGGAAATAAGGATCAGAGAAGACAAGTGACTTATTCAAGTTCACAGAGCAAATAAATAGCAGAACCAGACAAAGAACTTGAGAATGTTTGATCCATGTCCTGGAGAATCTCAACATATTCCTCAAGCTGTTTTAATTTATACTGAATACTTTGATGCTTGGGTCTCCCCCCTCTTCAGTGTTAAGGGCAGAGTACGATTGATTCTCAGTAATACCTAACAACTTATACTTTTTTCCCCCTGAATTTTCATTTTTACCTTGGCTGGGAATGTACACATCTTTTTATTGATTTATTTGTTGAACAAGCATTCATTAAGCTCTGGCCATGTACCCAGTTCATGAGTCAGAATAAAGGTTACATAAAAGTTTCAGTCAGGGAATAATAAGTCTATATATTTAATCAACAAGAACCAAACATAGCTAAGAAGCTTCCCCCCCACCCCATGCACATTAAAAAATTGATTATTGTAAGCCTTCTGTCACTTCTTGATTATCAGTGCATTGATTATCTATTTTTGTGAACTTGAATCTAAATCCCAATGATCTGAAAAGTGATTGGCATACTTTGATTTTGGCATAAGCAGAAAACTGTGAGTGAATTTCAATATTAATTTAAGGAAAACATAGTAGGGTTATGAAAAAAGTAACAAATGATCACTATAATAAATATTATTATTTTTTTAAAAATTTTACTTATTTGTCAGAGAGAGAGCACAAGCAGGCAGAGCGGCAGGCAGAGGCAGAGAGAGAAGCAGGCTCCCTGCTGAGCAAGGAGCCCGATGTGGGACTCGATCCAAGGACCCTGGGATCATGACCTGAGCCAAAGGCAACAGGTTAACCAACTGAGCCACCTAGGCATCCTTCATAAATATTATCTACTTCCATTTCAAGATGAGAAAGAGAAGGCCCAGAACTGTTTGAGTTTACATAGAAAGCAAGCTGCAGAACCAGGACTTGAAGTAAAATCTCTTCATTAAACTAAACTTAACTTAATTATTAAGTTTCCCTTGATGTACCCAGAAGATGGAAAGAGCAATGGAATATGGAATAAAATATGGACAGCCTCTTGAGAAAATATTCAGAGGAAAGTCTAGAATCAATGCCATTTTTAAGACTACAACATTCAAATACACATTAATTCTAGACCACAGCCATTTTTTTTTTTTTTTTTTACAAAACTACTTAAATATTTTTTTCCTGGAGAGCTTGAGAAATTTTAATATGTATCACTTCCCATTATTAAAAACTCTTAATTAATAAAAATATTGCATTAGTTCACTTTTTCTTCACAGCATCTCTAAAGAGTAAGAGAGGAAAAATACCATTTCAGCCTAAAGATGAATATATTAAAGTACTGGGAAGGCAATGTGCTTTTTCTAATTTACTTGAGTACGTCAGTGTTAGTGTTATTAGAGCATATTGGTATGGGAAGGTATGACCTCTAAGACTGAATACCAATTTTTTAGTTATAGTGATGTTATTTCACTGAATACCAACTTTATAAAAGCAGAGACTTCCTGATCTATGTAATTTTGTTTATTTTACATAATAACCTTAAAAAATTATTTACCAAATGCTTTCCAAGGGCCAAAACCATGGTAAGTGCTGGGGCACAGTGATGATGAGTAAGAGAGTCATGACAGTGCCCTCACAGTGCTTATCATCTGGAGCAGGACTGTCCAATAAAAATATAATGTGATCCACATACATTACTTAAAATTTTCTACATCCACCTTAAATAAGTAATAAGAAACAGGTATAGTTCATTTTAATACTGTATGTAACCCAATAATTTCTAAAATATGATCATTTCAACACAGAATGAACATATCAATTTTTGAGATACACTAAATTCTTTTTTCAAATTAAGGTGTGTATTTTGTATATATAACAATTCAATTAGGAGCAGCCACATTTCAAGAGTGTGGCTACATGTGGCTACACATTTCAAGACACATGTGGCTACCGGCAACTGTACTAAATAGTATAGGTCTAAGGGAGAAGTTAAATAGGAAGCAAATAATAGAAATGAAAGTGCTATGACAGGGAAATGCAGTGCTATAGGAGCATGAAGAAGAGCATTTCAACTAATCTGTGTAGAGCTAGAAAAACTTTCTGGAGGGAGTGACACTTCAACTATGCTCCAAAGGATGAGGTGGCATTAGCTACAGGAAAGGATAGGGGTTGAGCACTTTGGTGTTAATGTTAATAATCCACAGGGCCTGTAAGTGAGAGTGATTATGGTGTGCTGGAAAGACAAGACTACAGAACTTTACTACAGTTAGAACAGAGATTATTACAGAAAGCAAGAAAGATGAAAATGAAAAGAGAGGTACAAGCTTGTCCATGAAAAGCTTTATAAACCATGTAAAGGAATTCAGATTTTTTTCTAAGGAATTCATCCTTTCTAAAGACTTTAGGTCTCTCTATATATGGAACTAGCAATTTCAGACTGAAATGTGCTCCTCTTCATGGAAATACAAGGGGCAGTAAGACAGATGGAGATGACAAGGCTAAAGCAAGATGATCATTTATTAGAGGTGATGAAGAGTTTGGTTCCACATTAAATTAGTCCCTCAGGTCATTTTCAAGTTTTAGATTTCATAAATCTAACTTTTTAGTTATAACCATATTAGAACATAAACTAGGCTTAACAAAATGTGATTTGTTATTTATGAATTATTTTTGGAGGGAACACTAGCATGTATTAGATATTAATATTAAAATTTCTGACTATATTTAGTTCTAAATAGTATGTATGAATAGTGAAGTCCCTCAGGTTGTTTAGGAGTTATAAATTACTAACTTGGTAATTCACCAAGTAATTCATGGTAATTTTAAGGGTCCTGTTCCAATCTGCAGCCTCAAGACTGTCTTATGGTACTCATATGATATGGTGGAATACTAGAACTATAGTTACTTGTACTAGCAAAAGGCACTAGGCTTTGTTTTTACAAATTACAACTTAATCACTTGAATTATTATGTAATTCTACGAAGTATACTGTGATTATAAGTGTAGTGATCTCCCTTGTCCTAATGGATTATTAGCTTTTTCAAAGTAAAGTAAGTGATTTAGTATTTCCATCATATATGCATTTTACTATGTGTCAGGAACTGTGATATATTTCTCAGAGTGCTTGATAATCTTGAATATACTTAGTATGATTTTATTAGAACCAGAAAAGATGTCTAAATATAGTCACAGCATACTACAGCCTACCAAAATACATGTTTGTTAAATACAGATACTGTGTAGGAACTGTACCAGGTTGAATAGTGTCCCCCAAAGTTTGTATTTACTAGGAACCATGAACATAACTTTATTTGGAAATAGGGTCTTTGCAGATATCATCAAGTTGAGGACATTCTATTAGGTTGGGCCCTAAATCTAATATGACTGATGTCCTTATAATAACAGGAAAATTTGGACACAAAAACAGGTACAGGGAGAATCCCGTGTGATAGTAGAGGCAGAGACTTAGCAATACCATATACAAGCCAAGGAACATCGAGGATTGCTGTCAGCTGCCATACACTGGGAATAGTCAAGCAGGCATTCTCCTCTAGAGCCCTGCTGATACCTTGACTTTGGACTTCTAGCCTCCAGAACTGTGATAGAGTAAATTTCTGTTATTTTAAGCCATCGAATGTGGGGTACTTTGTTACTGCACCACTAGAACCTGACATAAGAAACTAATACTGGGCCATCTACTGCTTTCTACATTCCCTCTGTGAGTCGCTCTCTTAAGAGACTTCTATTTAAGGGACTTAACAAATTAATCCCTTTCTCTGTTCAACTGTCCAGGGTGGTATTTTACTCTGAGCGTTCCTATATAGTACTGCTCCCACCAAAAGTGCCATACCCTTATAGCCCAGCCCAGAGCACTTACTTTTGCCATCAATTAATTTCATCAACTATACACAAACTGGTGAAATATGAATGCAATAGGAAAGACATCTGCTGTTCCCATGAAAACTAACGTAGATACTTTGGAGACTCTGATAAAGGTGAATCATGTAAAAAAATTCAATCAAATTAAATGTACCTGAGGTAATTATGAAAGATTAAAAAATTATGAAAATCTAGAAAATATGTTCAGATTGATTTGTCTCTTTAAACTATAACTACATTTTAATAAAAATAAAATCAGAGCTTATAGAAGGCATGCCATGGGGTGTGGTTTATGTAAGAATGGACTTTGTAGAACTGCAATTAAGACTCAAACATCTCCATATATATATATAAGTATGTATAGGTTCTATAATTCTCCACATGTACCAACTTTTTTATTACTCACAAAATCATAACTTCGGACTACAGTAAATAAGAGGGTTTCCAGTATAAGTAGAACTATGTTTACTATACTATGTTTTTATTCAGTCACTTACCAGTCAGTAAACTTTATGAACAGAGGCTCTGATCGGCTCTCCATTCTACTGCTAGTACTCAGTATAATGCCTGGTATATAGCAGCCTCTCCCAAAATAGTTTTTGAATAAAGGTGCACAAGATGCAAACCCATTTTATTTCTGTTTTTTCCCTTTTCCATAGAATTATATCATAAATAAATTTGTATTCTTATGGGCTGATCTGAGCCATAAAAGTGGACTTATTATGGGGAACTCAATCTTTTAATGGCATTTATTAAAGTCTACACATATATGAGTATTCTCATTTTTTTGATATCATTTCTCATAGCCCTAATAAGTTTTTCACATCATACCCTTTCTGAAAATACTTAAACTGTTTCTATTTACATCTTGATTTAACTTCTGTGTAATTCCACAGTGTTATTACCCCAAGTTTGCAGATTAGGACCCTGAGACAAAAAAGTTAATTCAATATCTTAAAGGTAAATTCCCAGTTATGCCTCAAATTCATGAGCTTCCAAATTCTAGATTAGTACTGGCTTTGCCATTAATTAGACTGTCTACCTTGCAAGAAACTACCGACCCTCAATGAGGCTCAGTTTCTTCAGTTATCAGATGAGGTTTTTTTGACTGGATGATCTCTAAGATGCCCTCAGCCCTAAGTCCTCATTTTCAGCAGCAGAAAATTCTGCATTTTCTCATATAAAACATATGGGAGACAGAGAACAACATATATAGCTAAAGAATGACAGAAAGGCTAAGGTAAGGTAGTAATGGTTAGTGAGTACACTAACTAAATAAGGGATACAAGACAGAGGGTAAATTAATGCAGTCTGCTAGCACAAACTCTTTTTGGGAAAAAATACCATGGGATATTTTATGATCATAAAAGCCACAAGAATTTTGTTCTTACTTGACAACAGGAATCTCAGTGTTAAGTTGGAAGGGTTTTGAGGTATGTATAAAGCTTAAAAAATTAAATACTTGGTCAACTCTTTATATTTTATTATCCTAACTAAGTAAAATATAGGGTTATCAAATTATATCATAAAGCAATTGCTATATGATCTCTAAATCTTGATCTGAATAAATTTATAATCAAGTTTTATTCCTTAAACTATAGATAATATTAAGACAGAGGCAACCAATATTAGGTTATTTTTAGAAGCTACACAATTATTCATTTTCTCTACCTCTTTAGCTACTTAAGGAACTTAATAGAAGCCATTGAAAAGAAATCCTAATACATTTGGTAAATAAAAATGATGTAGGGTTTCAGATGGCCCAACAAGACGAAGAATTTAACACTGGAATTCTGTTAAATAACTGCAGGAGTTGTATTTTTGCCTTGGAAAACTTTCATCATGGAACACAGCTGTGAAACAACTTTGGCTTCAAACAGAAAGGCTATAATAAAGCGCCTCCTAGCTAGACTTAAGTTCAAGAGGTTTATGGTGGCAAACAGCAGAAAAGATGAAATGTTTCAATAAGCCCCTCAGGCTGATTTAGTTAGCATTCACAAAATGGAATAACCTATACATCACATACCCTTTGTTAGCTGGTTGTTTAGAATAGATGTATGAGTCACTGGATTTTATTTTAGCAGTTGGGCAATGCAATTCTCCTTTTGCCCAAAATATTAAAATGCAGAAATGTGAAACTAAGAGAGGTAATGTCAGATCTTATACAGAATGCTTATCAACCACTGTGATGGATCAAGAAATTCTTCTGCACTTGTCATTCCACGTTTCACCTTGGTAGGCACAAATGATAAATTACCTCTCATAAAAAAACTATCTATTGCTCAACTAATCAGCAACTACAGTATATTTTCTTAAATTGTGTGGGGGAGAGGTGTTGGAGGGGGGAAGCTTGCAAAACCAAAAGAAAGCTGGTATGGAAAAAAGGATACACAATATTCAATCCTGCATGATTTTTAAGTACAAATGAATCCCTCTGGGAGTTTGGGGGATATATATATATATATATACACACACATATATATATATATATATATATATATATATATATATATATATATTTTTTTTTTTTTTTCCCCCTCTCAGACACTGTTCAGAATTAATGAGGGTACCTGCAACGATGCTGGCAAGCTGCTGGGTTCTGGAGATGGGGTAGAGGCTGCGTGCCTGAACAATTGCTGAAGCGATTTTCTTGGCATGCTTCTCTTCCCCGTATGTTCTCAGGATGGATGCAAGTGCCTGTTGATCTAAAGCATTCACAACATCAGCTGCGGTGGGCATGTCAGGGTACCTACGCACAAGAAGAGCCAATTAGTTTGCTGACGTCAGTTTTCACTGACAAGAGGTGAAACTTCAGAGTACTGAAGTCAGACATACACACACAGTCTAAGGGAGCATCTGAGGTTTTTAAAGTCAGAGACTGAAATCTTCAACAAATGAAACAGATTTTCGATTTCAAATACCATCATAATAGCAATAGTGGATTGACTGTGACATTCGCCAAGTTAAGGGCAGCAGGAAATTAAAATATTTTACTAACCTTTAATTCACAAAGAAGTTATTATTAGGAATGCAGATTTCCCCTAAACTAAAGTAAATGTTTGGATTTAGTTTGTTCAAAATTTAAATTACTGCTTGATACAGATACAAGACACTGACTGATATTTAAATGAGCCTACACCTTAGGAACTTAACTAATTCTGAGATTATAAATAACTAAGTACTTATATGGGAGCACAAATTGAACTTAAAAAGTCTATACAAGAAGATACTCCCAGTCAATTTCCCTCACCTTCTATAATCTGAGAGCTGTTGGGGAAATCGGGATAGCAGAGACTAAACTATGCTATAAGATTCCAGTGATAAATGGCAACAGGTTAGGAAAGCCTCTTGCATCTACCTTCACTGCAGAGATATATCAGCCTCCAGGATCTGACTGGCCTTATTTTTTGGCTTGGACTCCCTCATCCCATAACACCACCTGGATAAGTATTGCACATATTTGCAATGACTGACTCTCCTTTTCTGTGAATTCATGTGAATCTACTCCCCCTTTCTGAAAGCCATATACTTTCTTCAGATCTGTTCATATCTTTGATTAGGTTATACAGTCTATGCTATCTACCTGGAAGCATCCTGCTTTTTAAGATATACTTGCTCAACTCTAATCTCATCATTATGTATTGATGTAGAGTTTAATGCTCAAGGGCAATTTTATTTTCAGGTTCTTAGGGGGAAAACCTCAAGAACCCTGATTCACAGACTACAATTTGCTAAGAAGTCTTCATATTAGCAATATAGGGATTTACGACCATTAACTAGAAGCTTTGTTCATCGTATTTCAGAAGGCATTCTCCTTTAACAAGACATAGGAACAGCAGAAATTTGCTTGACATTTTATTACCTCTGCACAACAACCTCAATCTCCAAACATGAAAGGATATTTGACCTTTACTATTAGTCACCACTTTTTAAAGGATTTTCATTATTTTCTTTTATGATCACATTCTTCATTCTATGAATGCCAACTTGTGCAAAAAAAGGTGTAAGACTCAGAACAAAAAGGTTCCAACAAGTATGGGTCACAATCCAAGTTACCAGGTCATATCAAAACATGGGGAAAAGGCTATATGTGAATAATTACCACCAAACAAAGCATTTTATGGGAAAGAAGTCAAAGTCAACTCATTATTAATTTTCTGACTTAAGCAGGACATTAAATTTCTTATGTGCAGGTCCTTCCATAGATTGGAAGACATTTTGGAAAACCTAAATTTTTCTCAGTAGAAATGTTTATGCAGGTCTAGAACTGCAGATTAGTGATAGTAACAGAATGGTCTGCTTATTTAGACATAAGAAAATCTAACATTCCTCTTAGAAGGTAAGCTTCCCAAAGGTAGGAGCCCTCATACATAATTTGGTGGTCATGGTGGGGCATGAAATGAGGAAGAAAAACATGGTTAAGCTTTGTACATACAGACTATTCTGTCCCTAAGCCAGTGTTAGGCATAGAGACAAGTGATAATCTAAACTTTAAAAATTAATTTAGGTTTAAAATGACTCATCCTACACTTTACTAGAATGTGACCCTCTTTGTGTTATAGGTACCTCTTAGAATAATGGAGAACAAACTAGTATTTCCAGGGTGGTGAGGAATGAAGAGGAGGTGTAAAGCTTCCCTCTACATAGCACTATGTTGGCACAGTACCATAAACTATAATTTCTCTGGGGAAGGTTAAACCAAAGTAACTGTACAGGACAGAGACAGGACAAAACATGCAATCGCTGACCTCCAGGATCTTGCATTTTATGCAGTATTCAAAAGAATATGCATTAAATATACTTCCTTTTACCTCTCACAAGAGGCATAGTGGGGCCTGCATAGAAATGGATCCATTGTTTCAGTATCGCATTTATCAATACTGTTTATAGTCTAAAAAGCCCATACTGTATCTATAAAAAAGATTATTAGTATGGAAGTTATCCTCTTCACTATTCTGTGTAAAGACAGCAATGATTTTCCTTTTAGAATCTCAAATCTAGAGAAACACTAAAGTCTATAATGAGTAGCAAACAAAATTGATTTATTATGTATGGATAGTGTTAGGTGTGGGCGTGTGATGGGAATTCTGCAGTCTTAAAAGGAAATTAAATCCAGAGCGTTTCTGCAAAATTGATTTCTTGTTGTGAGGAGAAATGGTTTATTGATACTCACCTGCCACCATCCATTCTCATGTCCAAGGGGCCGTCCTTCCGAAGGGAAAAACCTCTCTCAGGAGAATCAAGTTGCATGGAGGAACAACCAAGATCCAAAAGAACTCCATCCAGAGTTCCTGGCTGCACTCCAGCTTTCATTAATAAGGCTTCTACCTGGCTGAACTGGCCTAGCATAGCTCGGATCTGTTTACTGTGAATAAATGCAGGAGACGTAGAAAAGACTTCGTTATATTAAATTCTTAAGGTCTATGATCAATGGAAGAAAGCACAGACTATTATTAGCTTATTTAACCAATAGGTATTTTCTAAGCGCCAATCACATGCTTGGTACTATATAAAGACATATGGAAATGGAAACTTTACATCCTTGGTTTCAATACCAGAGGTGATTTAATGTAATTTTATTTTTTCTAACAAACACAGTTTATTGTATATTTCTGTGAAGGTATACAGTAAGTTCATGGATTTGTAAAATTCTTTTTCCAGACCATTCATATTTCTTTAAAAAAATCCTTTATTCATTTGCACAAAATAAACTTTCCTCTTTTCAAAAAAAAATCTTAAATTTATGGGTCAGGAAAAGAAGTACATATTATTTATCAAAAGAATAAATTTAGAGATAACAAATGCTTGTGAGGATGTGGAGAAAGGGGGACTGTGTACTGTTGCTGGGATATAAATTTGTACAACTACTATGGAAAACAGTATAGAGCTTCCTCAAAAAATTAAAAATAGAACACCATATGATCCAGCAATTCTGCTTCTGGAAATATATTTAGAGGAAATGAAAACATTCTGTTGAAGAGGTATCTGCACCCCCATTTTAATAACAGCATTACTTCTAATAGCCAGGACATGGAAACAACTTTTCATCAACAGATGAATAAAGAAGTTGAGTACATACACATAAACACACACACACACACACACACACACACACACACACACACACACCATGGAGTATTATCCAGCCATTAAAAAAAAAAAAAAGGAAATCTTGTCATTTGTGATAGCATGGATGGACCTCGAGGGCATTATGCTAAGTGAAATAAGTCAGACAGAGAAAGACAATTATTGTATGATCTCATATGTGAAATCATAAAAAGGAGAGAGAAAGAGAGAAACCAAACTCATTAAAAGAGAGAGAGAGAGATCAGATTTGTGGATACCAGAGACAGGAGATGGGGTAAAGAGAATTGGATGAAGGTGGTCAGAAGGTATAAATGTCCAGATAAGTTAGTTAAATAAGTACTAAGGATGTAATATACAACATGACAACTACAGTTAACACTGCTGTATGATATATATAAAGTTGTTAAGAGAGTAAATCCTAAGAGTTCTCATCACAAGGAAAAACATTTTTTTTATTTATATACATTTATTTATGTATATGAGATGATGGATGTTAACTACCTTATTGTGGTAATCATTTCACAATATATATAAGTCAAATCATTACACTTATGTAAGTCAAATATATAAACATATAGTATGGTACATTAATTACTATCTCAATAAAGCTAGAAAAAATAAATTTAATAAGCCAATTTAAGTACAATAATAATAAGCAGGGATCACAGAAAAAAGATATGTCAAACATCTTCAAGCCAAACACTTAAGATTGTTCCATATTTTTACCATAACTTAGGATGGGGTGCTGTGCAGCTGCACACCTGATGCATGAAACTACGCTTAAAATAAATGCATTCTTGCAGAAACAATGTGTTAGCTTTCAGCAGGCATTTTGAAGTGAATGGAGCATTCAAAATCAATAGACAGGCAAGAAGTTGGAATCACCTTGCAGCTATACTAATTCTTCTTCCTACACAAAGTGAGATGCTGCCTGCAGGGTTCTTCAGAAGCCTTAGGGCAACTGGTATGCATTTTGGATGGGAAATGGGAGAAGAAAAAATGGCAACTCTCCCAAGACCTCACTCCCTCCATCTACAGGTGGGTAGGGTGAATTTGGATTTCAACAGGGGAATTCATATTTATGATGTTATGTTTAAGGAGAACTTTATTGCTCATTGGTAATTTTTTCCCAAACTCTGATGGAGAAACTGATTTTCAGATTCACTCACCAAAAATTCATTGACTATCTCCTATATATCAGACATTATGTTAATTAACATTATGTTAATTGTTAATATGATAATATAAAGATGAATAAAGCATGGCTTTCTGAGCTTTGAACTGAAAGAAATATATAAATGAATAATTTGTGAAACAACCTGATGGGTGCTAGTAGTAGAAAGATAAATTGTTTTATCTGTATTTGGAAAATATACAACAAATGCTAATACTAAACACTAGGAACACAAATAATAGAATACTGGGATTGGGAACAACTCACAATTCACTAATTCCAATTATTTAACTGATTGAATCTTTTCCCTCTCCACCATCACTGCTGGGGTGTGCTGGGGTAGGGGGAGAGTCACTGTTTTAACCACCTCCCATTTTCCCCATCGGTGAGGGAGGGATTCCCATTCTAGGATTGTGGAAATGGCTGAAACATGGCACTTGGCCACTGGACAGATGAGACTGACAGTTTATTAATCACACATCCTTACAGCTCTTACAGCCCAGGGGAAGAGGGTGTGCAAGGCTACATGTGGGTGGCAGGAACAGAGTGGGCAAGCAGAGGCTGTAAGAAGCAGGTTTTATAGTTCAAAAGAGCTGTTGACCCTTGGTTCTGATGGGAGAAAGTGATATGATTGGCTTGTTTGAGTAATTCCATGGGCAGGGAATTGAAACCTGCTACTCAGGGATAAGCAGATATTTTTACTTATCCCTTTGATAATAAGGGTCCTTTGGCTCAGGAACCTTATCTGTGGGAGCACAGTGCTGGGGGCGGGGGGAGAGCTTGTGGTTGGGACAATGGAAGGTCTCCAGATGTCAAGAATACATAATATTGGGTTTTAATTTTAAGGCCTTACACGAAATTCTCCAGCTCATGTTCGAACATTCCCAATAGTCAGAACTCACTACTGTTTTTGAGCTGTTTTTTAGTTGCTATTTCCTCACTATTTCTATTTTTCTATATTTTCCCTCTTGATATCAGTCCATGTAAAACAACCAAAAACCTGCAACCATGGAAGCCTTTCATATATCTACTGTCATTTTAAGTCATTGTAAGGGATATTTGTTGGCCGCCTCTTGCTTGCCAATCTCTGTTCCAACAGGACCTCAAAATTTGAGCCATGTCATTTGGGAGAGACTAATTATATCTATGATTGTTTATATGTCAACTTGGCAAGGCCACATTATTTAGTTATTTAATCAAACACTAATCTCGGTGTTGTGGTGCAGGTATTTTGTAAATGTGGTTAATAATCAGTTCACTGTAAGTAAGGACATTACCTTTAATAATGTAGGTATGCCTCATCCAATAGGTGAAAGGCTTCCCAAGAGCAAAAACAGAGATTTCCCAGAGGAAGAAGAAATTCAGCCTTAAGACTTCAATATCAGCTCCTGTCAGAGAATTTCTAGCCTGATGGCTTGCCCTAATTCAGACTTGCCAGTACCACAATTGTGTGAGCGAATTCCTTAAAATAAATCCCTTTGTATATTTATGTATTATATCCCTCAATATCCCTAAGGATTCTCAGGAGAAACAGAACCAGTAAGAGATATACATTATACGTGTGTGTGTGTGTGTGCGTGTGTGTGTGTGTAATTTCTGCTGGTTCTGTTTCTAGATAACATACTCATTGTATTTTCAGGTTTATTATAAAGCAATGCATCTAAATTTCAAGAGGGCTTTTAATTTTAATTTTATTTTTTAAATTTAATTTTATTCTTTCAGGGTTCCAAGATTGTTTATGTACCACATCCAGTGCTCCATGCAATACGTGCTCTCCTTAATACCCACCACCAGGCTCACCCATCCCCATACCCCCCCCCTTCCACCCTAAAACCCTCAGTTTGTTTCTCAGAGTCCACAGTCTCTCGTGGTTCATCTCCCCTCTGATTTCCTCCAATTCACTTTTCCTTTCCTTCTCCTAATGTTCTCCATGTTATTCCTTATGCTCCACAAGTAAATGAAACCATATGATATTTTACTTTCTCTGCTTGACTTATTTCACTCATCATAATCTCTTCCAGGCCTGTCCGTGTTGATGCAAAAGTTGGGTATTCATCCTTTCTGATAGCTGAATAATATTCCATTGTATATATGGACCACATCCTCTTTATCCATTTGTCTGCTGAAGGGCATCTTGGCTCTTTCTACAGTTTGGCGACTGTGGCCATTGCTGCTATGAACATTGGGGTACAGACGGCCCTTCTTTTCACTATATCTGTATCTTTGGGGTAAATACCCAGTAGTGCAATTGCAGGTCATAGGACAACTCTATTTTTAATTTTTTGAGGAATCTCCACACTGTTTTCCAAAGTGGCTGCACCAACTTGCATTCCCACCAGCAGTGTAAGAGGCTTCCCCTTTCTCCACAGCCTCTCCAATGTTTGTTGTTTCCTGTCTTGTTAATCTTTGCTATTCTAACTGGTGCAAGGTGGTATCTCAATGTGGTTTTGATTTGAATTTCCCTGATGGCTAATGATGAATATTTTTTCATGTGTCTGTTAGCTATTTGGAGAAATGTCTGTTCATATCTTCTGCCCATTTCTTGACTGGATTTTTTTGTTTCTCTGGGTGTTGAGTTTGATAACTTCTTTATAGATTTTGGATAGTAGCCTTTTATCTGATAAGTCATTTGCAAATACCTTCTCCCATTCCATAGGTTGCCTTTCAGCTGTTTCCTTTGCTGTGAAGCTTTTTATCCTGATGAAGTCCCAATACTTTGTTTTTATTTCCTTTTGTTTTTGTTGCCTTTGGAGATATATCTAGCAAGAAGCTGCTGCCCTTTCAGTCTTTTTCATGGACACAGCTGCTAAGCTTCCTCCATTACTGTATTTGTGCATCTTTGTCAGTTGTTGCAGATCTAAGTACAATTTCTGCCCTACTACAACCCTTTAAGATCCAGGTGTTACCTTTAACCACAGAAATCTTTGTACTACAGCAAAACCTCACACAAACCACTATTTCACAGTCTTAATTTCTCAGGTTTTACAGCTATTATCCTGTTTGCTAATATACTTGTAAAATTTAAAAAAATAAATCTTATAAGGAGTTCTTGGGTATCCTCAAATGTAACAGTTGAACACACAACATTCATACAGTTTTAAGCCTGACAATTAGTGAATAACTAAAATGTAATCCTTGTGGTACAAAATTCAGTTTAATACACAAGTATGAGAATATCATATGGTAACAAAAGTAACGAAGTGTCAACACCACAAAATAAATCACGTGTTTAAGGCAGAGTTTTCTGATGCTACATCAGTTACATGTTTCTAGAATTAGATTCTTCTCAGAGTCAAAAAGCCATCCACAAAGCTTACCAATTAACCTGTCGAATGAAAACTCAGCCTTAACTTTAGACCCTGGGGACATTATTTCATATATGCAATTAATGTGAGGCTAATTTTACTGGACCGACACAATCCTCTTTTCTCTTTCTTCTTCCCTTCCTTCAAAATTTAATTTTCAGTATTTGTGCATATGTATTTTACAAGTGTTATAAAACAAGTAACAAAAAAGTGTGACTTAGCCAGGGACGATCATGATGGTCACATAATAGAGGCAAACCAGGACATTTAGCCGTTATTACAAATGCACGATTTGTTCAAATCATCATTATTTTCATTTGCCCTCACCTCAGACTCCCCAGGATGTAAGCAGAATATTGCCCGTGATTCAAAGCACATGCTATATGAGAATCGTTCTTCAATCCAAGCCCAGGAAAAACCAAGATGCTTAGCAGTAGAAGGTCAACAATACCTTGGTTGCTGGAAGCCATTTTTTAGTTTTTTTGTGAAGATCTTAATTCTAGCAAGTCATCTGCACGTAGAATACAAGTTATGGGCTGTTTGTTATAAAGGACTAATATGTAGTAGTATACACTGAGATAGTGATGTAAGAGTAGCTACAACTCACTGTGTATTTGATTTAGGATTGACCAAGGAACTTTCTCATTCCTCTAACTGCACAAGAAGTTTAATAATAGGGGTTAAGGATAAATTCCTCTACAAATTATAAAAGTGGATCCAACTCACAGGGTTGAACAGGGTTGTTCTTAATGTGAGTACTGTCCATCTTGGTTTTAAAACCCCCAAACTCCTATGTTTATAAAATGCTTAATACAAAAGAGGTACTTTGGTTGCCCATGGATATGTAATTTTCAGTTTCATGGAGAGAAGACTTATTTGTGTAGAATCAAAACAATTTAAAATATGTGAAGTCTGCACATAAATTTTTAAGAAAAATCTTGAATTTGGAGAATAACTGAGACAGACTAGGGAAGAAAAACATCACTATTATATTTTTCCTCTTAAGATTTAATACTCTTCTACTTTAACCTTAACCAGTAATACTAAATAAATGCTTTAAATTGTTATATACCTCTATCCTCAAGTACAGTAATGAATTCTGCCATAGTAAACAAATATGCAATCCAGACATATACAACTGACAAAAATAAAAAAATGGTCCATGAAAACGATTAATAATGATGGTCTTGATCCTTTCCAAACCATCTAACTTCTGCAGTGTGGCAGATTACCCCAAAACTTAGTAGCTTAAAACAATAATCATTTATCAGTTCATATTCTGTGCTTCAGCAATTTAGGCTGGGCTCAACTGGGTGATTCTTCTGATAGTGGGTGACTGCGGTTTAGTTGGTCTCAGTCGGCCTCACCTACATGTTGGGAAGTTGGTTGGGGTTAAGATGGCAACTGGACCATGCGTCTGTGGCATCTTGCCAGTTAGCCCAAGCTTTAACATGGAATGGTCAAGTTCTAAAAGAAGCAAGGTAGGCTGACTCCAATACACAAGTACTTTTTAAGTTCCCGATATGCCCCATTTTCTAATATCCCATTAGCCAGAGCAAGCCCATGGCTCAGTCCAGACTCAAGGGCAGTTAGAATTCAAAAGTAGACTAAGGGGCTAGGGTTTGATACCAGAAATACAAATCTGGGCAGAGATTAATAAGGAGTCTGTGCCATAGGGGTCTGGTAAGAGCTAATACATGATCATCTGGGAGGGAGTAGCAGGTGGTAGTAGGGGGTCTGTAAGAAAGCAATGGTAGAATTAAAATTAGAAAGTGGTAGAATTAGAATGCAAACACAGGAATGAGTTAACATCATGTAAATGTGGTAGCAAATAGGAGGACTCTAACTGCAGCCCAGACTTTTCCTAAAAAGAACAAGTTATCTAGTCATGAAGAAATTGAGGTTCTAGGCAGGAATATGGTTAGAGAGGCATAAGAGAGTAAGTTTACAGATGTAATTAGAACTGGCCCAAACACTAAAATCAACACATCAAGTCAGGACTAGTAATAAACACGGATCATATGAAGTAGGGTGACAAGCAGAGCAATGTAAAGCAGAAGTTTTCCCCCTTTACAATACCTTTTTTTTTTCTTAAGTACCTTTTTTTTATTTGAGAGAGAGAGAGTGAGTGCACAAGGAGGAGGGGCAGGAAGAGAGAGAGAGAGAGAGAGAGAATCTCAAGCAGGCTCCATGCTGAATGTGAAGCCTGACTCAGGGCTCCATCTCACAGTCCTGAGGTCATGACCCAAGCCAAAACCAAGAGTCCAATGCTTAACTGACTGTGTTACCCAGGAGCCTCAAGAACTAACATTTCTTTAAAGGTGCCAGGAACAGTACCCAGACACTTAAAGTTTGTTTTACTGAACTTAAAGTGAACTGAATCCAGGGTTCACTTCATCATAAATCTTATGCATTTATTTTGTGTGGGTACTTGGGGACATACCTGGGTAATAATGTCCCATAAAAGGATAAGAAGAGCAAAATACAAATAACTTTTTTTTTAGGAGGTTGGTCTGTTTACTGTGGATCTAAGTCCTTCTCACATTACCATCGACATTATTTCATGTAAATCCCAATGTACTACCTGTTTTTCAGTCATTATATTTTATTGATCTGTAGGCACAAAGCAGGGGCCATGGCTACCTTTACCACTTCATTAGGCCTCCCAAGTAAGGAATTCAGGAGGGAACCAAAACAGTGGATGAAACACATAGCTAACTTGAGCAACTGTAAGGGCAAACACTGTGGGGTACTTTCTGTGTGCCAGACCCCGTGCTGTATACTTATGAAATCATTTCATGCTCCTGATAACCCTAAGAGGTCAGTGACATTATGGCCCACAATCTGCTGATGAAGAAATAAGAACAGAGAGTAAAAGTCATAAGACTAGTAAGTGGTAGAATAAGAATGCAAACACAGACTAGTCTTGCTAGAGTCTTTGCTCTCAACCACTACACTGTAATACCTCTCAACCTTCTATTTATTTAATGCCACTTCAGATCTCATTCCTCACCATTATGACCTTGCCATGATTGATTATCTGCCTAGTTTGTCTGATTTTTTTATTAAAACACTTTAATTGTTTTGGGGGCACCTGGGTGGCTCAGTGGGTTAAAGCCTCTGCCTTCGGCTCAGGTCATGATCCCTGGGTCCTGAGATCAAGCCCTGCATGGGGCTCTCTGCTCAGTGGGGAGCCTGCTTCCCCTCTCTCTGCCTGCCTCTCTGCCTACTTGTGATCTGTTAAATAAATAAACTATTTTAAAAAAATTAAAAAATAAAACACTTTGTTTTTAATATTTGCCATCTCTTCATAGCTATAGGTATGCAGATTTAGCATCCAACAAATATTTGCTGAATAAGGATTATCTACTAGGGGCTGGAGATAGGAATATAAAACTGAAAAAGAGCATACATTATAGAAAAGTATATGCACAAACTTAGATAAATCACTGAGATGGTTTATTTCTTCTTAAAACAACAGTGGTAGAGCAGGATGAGGACACTGTATTATAACGCTTATGTTTAAATCTTGGCTCTGCTACTTACCAACCCTATGGTATTGGACAAGTTATTTAATTTCTCTCAGTACCAGTTCCCTGTATTTCACAGTGTATAAGGTTTCCCCCTTTAATACAGATGAGTATGGTAGAAATACCTCAACAAGTTCTGGACTCAGACTAAATCAGATCATCAGCTTTCTAATTCTTTAATTATTTTTTAATTTGACTATGATAAGTATTATTCATCTTGACTCTCGCAAGTCATCCACATATGGAATACAACTTATTGGTCTGCTTTACTATATAGGACTAAGTGCACTAATATATACTGAGCCTGGTGATGTAAGAGTATTTGATTTGATTGTGTATTTAGATAAAGATTGAACACATAACATCAAAATTCTTCTAACTGCATACTGTCTAATAATTCTGGAGCCAGATTCTTCATTTGTACTATGCAACCAAGCAGTTCCAATGTCACAGAGCTTTTGCGAAGAGTATTTTAATTAATATACATGATAACACCTACTAAGATGCGTAGGCATATAAAAGCCCTTAATAAATGCTACCTCTCTCCCCCCCAGCTCCAACTTGTCTTCTTCCCTTAGGTACTCTTATAATTTGGTCACTGTGCTGCTAATTGATAGCTGAGAGCAATGGCAAGGATTTCCTTCAAGCCCAACAAATGCAGAGCATACCAGCCGTGATCTTTTGACCAAAGATTTTTTTTGTCCAACCTCTCCGATGTGCCTCTATTGGGCTATATTTCTCTTTCCACACCATGCCTATTATAGTTTGAGAACTGTTAACATTTTTTTCAAGTTTTTTATTTAAATTCCAGTTAGTTAACATGCAGTGTGACATTAGTTTCAGGTGTACAATATAATGATTCAATTCTTCCACACATTACTCAGTGCTCATCACAAGCACACTCCTTAATCTCTATCACCTTTTCCACTCATCCTCCCACCTGCCTCCCCTCTGGTAACCATCAATTTGTTCTCTATAGGCAAGAGTCTGTTTCTTGGTTTGCCCCCACTCTTTTTTTTCCCCTTTCCTTATTTGTTTGGTTTCTTAAATTCCACATATGAATGAAACAATATGATACCTGTTTATCTCCAACTGACCCATTTCACCCAGCATAGCACTTCAACTCCATCCATGTCATTGCAAATAGCAGGATTTCATTCTTTCTTTGTGGCTAAGTAATATTCCATTGCATGTGAGAGTGTGTGCGTGTGTGCGTGTATGAATCACATCCTCTTTATCCATTGGTCCCCAGTCAATGGATAATTAGGCTCTCTCCATAATTTCACTATTAGATAATTCTGCTATAAACATCAGGGTGCATGTATTCCTTTGAAATAGTAATTTTGCATTCTTTGGATAAATACCTAGTAGTGCAATTGCTGGATTGGAGGGTAGTTCTATTTTTAACTTTTCAAGGAACCTCTGTACTGCTTTCCAGATTGGTTGCACCAGTTTGCATTCCCACTAAACAGTACAAGAGGGCTCCCCCTTCTCCACATCTTTGCCAATACCTACTGTCTCTTGTGTTGTTCATTCTGACATGTATGAGGTGATATCTCACCATAGTTCTGATTTGCTTTTCCCCAATGAGAAGTGATATTGAGGAAAACTGTTCGCTTTTTGATATGTTTATGTTTACCGTACCACATAGAGCTCATTGTAGACATACTTATATATAATCTAGGATATTTTGATTTTCATGTTAATTATGATCATTTTTAAATATTAAAAGATGCCCTTGCTCAAAGAATATTTCCATATACTATAGAAATGGAATGAAAAGACATTATTTTTGCTTTGCATACATAATTTGCTCAAAATCTTTGATAGCATTATTTTTACTGACCATTGTCTTTCCCTTCGGGAAACACTTCTTTAAAACTGGATTTACCCATTCAATCACAATTCATAATGCACTTTTTTTTTTTTTTTTTAAAGAGAGGGAGAAACGGGATGGATGGAGGGGGCAGAGGGAGAGAGAGAATCTTAAGCAGGCTTCATGCCTATCAGGGAGCCTGACACAGGGCTCGATCTCACAACCTTGAGATCATGACCTGAGCCAAGATCGAAAGTCAAACACTTAACGGACTTAGATAGCCAGGCACTCCCATAATGTACATTTTAGAATAATGTACATTAGAAATGATACATATAATTGTATTTGTATCTCTCAGTAACTCTTTTAACATTTATTCACTGGAGTAATCTCCTTCTGTTCTGGAATAACAGCTTAGCAGGCCTCATAAATTTTCCACTCATTAATATGTTATAGCCCTATGGCTATTGTGAGTTGTATATATAGCCAGCTCAGAAATTAGACTGTCCAGTGCTCAGTTACAAAAACAAACAACAAATGAATACTTACTGAGCAACTACCAAATGTCAGGCACTGTTCTATATTACCTGTGATAAGTAAATTAAACATAAAATTCCAATGACTGCAGAGATTATATTCCAGAGGATAAACCAATCAATATATTTGAAAATATCTATTTCTGTCTATAGCAGTTTAACTTGATGAGGACAACTCTTCCACTGGAAAAAAATCTAAAAAACTGGTAATTAAATTATCTATTTGAAAGGATTAGAGAGATACAAAAACAGCTAAGACTCGAGGAGATAAATGGGTAGTCTAAACAAGTGAGCCTGACATTGGAGCAGTTCTTCTGCTAAGGCCATCATTTATTTGCAAGTGGAAACCAAAAGGTTATGAAACTAAGCAGAACTTTTGGCAACCTCATAGGATGAAGGAGACAAAGACTGACTTTACAGTCCATTGAGTGGATATGACCAGGTAATAACCCCAGAATTTTATTTGAGACCCAAAAGAGCTAAAACTGGGTGAAAGACCAAAATAAGTCACACAAAAACTGAAATATGGTTTCAGTCAGTTCAATTCATACTGCAAGAAAGTGATATGGTGTTAGATGAATTGCCCACCAAAAGCTACAGTATGAAAAAAAAATTTGTTTATAAAAAATAAAAATTAAAAAAAAATATGGTTTAATTAAAAAAAAAAGCTACAGTAAATGATATCTGGAAGAAGATACCTTTCAGACTATAAAATAGGTCCATGATTTTTCAAAAACAATATGTGAAATCAAATAAAAGATTACTAGATAGACTGAGAGATAAGCCCAAATATCAATCTTAATAAATAACAGAAATAGACATACTGGATACAGAATAAAATTATTATTATTTATCTGTATAATTATTATACAGAATAAAGTTATTAGAATGGCCTTAGAGATAACTGATGTACTTAAGAAAAGAAAGGTTAATTAAGTAATTTGAACCCCAAAAATGCCTCTACAGAAAATGGTAAAACAAAAATCAGGCCAAAAAAAATTGACAAAATGTGAGCATATCAAATCTAATGACACATATGAGAGGATATCACCAGGTTGACATCCAATTGGCAAGATCCATGGAGCAGTTGAGCATGCAGTACTGAAGCTAAGGAGAGAGGTCAGGACTGGAGAGAGAGCTTTTGCAATTGTATTAGAATAGGAAGGATTTAGTACATATTTATTAAATGAATATATAACAGGATTTTAAAATGGAAGAACTATTCTGGTCTCAGTTTCAAGCCAATATTATCAGGAGATGGATATACGATACTAAAAGAAATATTAAATAAAAATGCAATTTGGGGGGCCCCTGGGTGGGTCACTTGGTTAAGCATCTCCCTTTAGCTCAGGTCATGATCTCAGGGTCCTGGGATCAAGCCCCACATCGGGCTCTCTGCCCAGCGAGGAATCTGCTTCTCCTTCTCACTCTCCCTTTGTGTGTTCTCCCTCTCTCTCTCTCTCTCTGTCTCAAATAAATAAATAAATTCTTTTAAAAAATGCAATTTTCCCAAATACATGGCCTAGAGAAGGCTTCATTATATTTGGGCCCCTCATTGGGATGTTTATCTACTTTAATATTATTAAAGAGATTAGAAAATGCACAAAGAAGTTCTAATAAGGAAATTTTCTTGCTAAGAACTGCTTTGTTTCTTAATTTTTTTAGCATCTCACTTTATTCTTTTTACATGATATTTGAACACTGAACTCTGATTCTATATAATTCTCACCAAAAAAAACCCAACCTATTTCTTTTGTGCTTACCCCCATTACCCCCTATATATAAGGACTATACTGTTTCAGTGCTTGGTGATCAATTCTTCTTCTAAGCTGCTATGGAGCTTACTGATAATTCATTTGGCCCTCAGTATGTGCTACTTTGTAATATCATTGTATGTATCCTGCTTCCTCAGCAATAAGAACCTAAATCATTTGAGGGTCACATGGACCATTCATATACATTTTTGTAACTGCAGCACACAAAAGATTATACATGTACAATAAACATTTTTTGACAATGAAGGTGGTGATAATATTGAGAGGCATTAATATTTTTGAAAGGCAAGAAAGATGAGAACACTTAGCATAACTAACTCAATGCTGTTGTTATTTTTTTAATCACACTTAAATGTGATCAAAGTACTAAAAAAGAGATGTAATATACAGAGTATGCTTATATAGGCTTTGGAGAGGATAAGTAGTTCTACAGTGTGCATCCCATAAGTACTTAACTAAATTCAATTGTTATGTGGACATTAAGTTTTAGACACTTACTTTTCACATGCCTAAGAGCTCTAAGAAGCATTATGGAACTGCCTTGTAACCACAATTTAAGAGTGCATTTTAAGTTTCTGTTCACAATTACCTTGCCCCCTACAATATCAAAGGAAAAAATGCTAGCAATGTTCTATTAAGAAAAAAAAATAAAATTCACAATTCATACCAACTAAAACCATGGAATTAGTTAAATTTAATTCATTCAATAAAAAAGAAAACCTCCAAATGCTTTACTTTGAAAGGTGGTATTACAGTCACAACACTATTTAAACAAAATTCCTTTTTGGAGTATTCTTTTTTCCTATCTGGGCACTTAAAAAAATCTCAGAAATATATAGAGAAATTTATATGAAGTCTGGTCTTCTCTGAGTAATAGTAATTACAAAATAGTCAGACTAAACGCCTTCTTCTGTGACTTCTATGTCTCTGGGTTTTGCAGGCTGGATAACCTCGCTCCTTTCATACCAACCTCACATCCAATTTTCTAGAAAGTTTAATATGATGATTGGAATAAAAAGCGTCCATTTCTCTGAGGTATCACTTCCTAAAATTTACACCTTCTTAAGTAGTTCAGATGAATTCAGCCTTTAATCACCGTGCACATACACTGCCAAAATAAGCCATTGATTCTATCAGTTATTCAGGGAATTTTATCACAACTGAAACATTAATAGTTTTGAATGGTTGGCATGGTTGATTTAGGATGCTTGGATGACTGCCTGAATCAAGTCTGAAGGGGCCAGATGATTTAAGCTAGAGGTCTCTAATTAAGGGTGAATATCACAATCATCTGGAGACTGTTTATAAATTATGGATGTTTTACTACCAACCTAAAGAATCAACTAAGACAAGCATGCTACAATTCGGGGATTTTCCAGATGTATTCTCACTCATAGCCCTCTTTAAGGTACAATGGTACAGCCAAAAAGAAAAGAGCTTTAGGCATGTTTATCAAGGCCATGAGAACCGGTAAATTCTTCAGGCTGATAATAGCTTTTGTAAAGCTTTATAAGTATATACAACAAGTATAAAGTAAATGAGTGGGAAAAATTAAATGCTTATTATTATAGTAAAGGCCAATGGTTGCTACATAAGGCAAAGGACAGCAGCTGTCAGGAACACTGAAGCTTGGGAAGTAGGTGTATGTGTCACCCCTTGAAGAGAGAAGAGAGAAATTCCACTTACTGATGGAAAGTAATAAAGTCAGCCACACAAAGGGAAGTGGACGGGGGCACTCACTAACCTGCCTTCATTTATCAACTGGCCCTAACTCTACTAATACTGAAATTACCAATTCCTACCCTAGTATCTTTTGGTGGATGGACTTAAAATGGCACCTCAAATTCAGTTTAAATAAATAAAATTCATTAAATACAACCAAGTATTATAAAATAAAGGGAAAAATTCTATAACAAAAGTCAGCAGTGTTTTTCCAAATGAAGGTAACAGTCATTAGCTCAAATTCAGACCATGAAGTCTGATATTCTAATGTTTAATGTACCTGTTTATCTATTCTATATCAGTATTCATTTTACTATAAAGCAATGCTTAATTATAAAACCATGTTTAATTTAACAAGTCAAATTGATGCTCTAGAAAGCATATCATGTTTTTCCTGCAGTCTTGAATACTCACTGGGTGATATTGCTGACAACTACTAGCATATTAAAATGATGTGTCCAGAAAAAAATAATAATAAAATGATGCATCCAGAGAAGAAGAAAGCCTATTGACTTCTGTCCTATTGATGGTTCTCATTTGCTTAGAAACTCAGTGTGGTCATTACATAATATAATATAGCAAGAAGATTATGGCAAATAGCTAATGTTTTCAGTCTAAGGAAAAGAAAATATAGCCTTTCTGGTCTCTTAAAAAAAAGTTCATTAAAGATTAATGAAGTGTGAAATTTTAGTGAATTTTCATTGCTTTTTTAAGTTCAATGGGAGTAAGAAAAATTCATTCTCTCTGTAAATGCAAATTAATTAGCTGGGTGTGTGTCAGAAGGAAATTTCCTTGAGCCACAATTTTTTTTTCAGTGTTCCAAGATTCACTGTTTATGCGCCACATCCAGTGCTCCATGCAATATGTGCCTTCCTTAATACCCACCAACAGGCTCACCCAAACCCCCACCTCTCTTCCCTCCAAAACCCTCAGTTTGTTTCTCAGTGTTCACAGTCTCTCATGGTGTGTCTCCCCCTCCAATTTTCCCCAACTCCCTTCTCCTCTCCTTCTCCCAGTGTCCTCTGTGTTATTCCTTATGTTCCACAAGTGAAACCATATGATAATTGACTCTCTCTGCTTGACTTATTTCACTCAGCATAATCTCCTCCAGTCCTGTCCATGTTGACACAAAAGTGGGCTATTCATCCTTTCTGATGGAGGCATAATACTCCATTGTACATATGGACCATATCTTCTTTATCCATTCGTCTGCTGAAGGGCATCTTGGCTCTTTCCACAGTTTGGTGACTGTAGCCATTGCTGCTATGAACATTGGAGTACAGATGGTCCTTCTTTTCACTACATCTGTATCTTTGGGGTAAATACCCAGTAGTGCAATTGCAGGGTCATAGGGTAACTCTATTTTTAATTTCTTAAGGAATCTCCACACTCTTTTCCAAAGTGCTGTACCAACTTGCATTCCTACCAACAGTGTAAGAGAGTTCCCCTTTCTCCACATCCTCTTCAGCGTATGTTGTTTCCTGTCTTGTTAATCTTTGCTATTCTAACTGGTGTAAAGTGGTATCTCAATGTGGTTTTGGTTTGAATTTCCCTGATGGCTAATGATGATGAACATTTTTTCATGTGTCTGTTAGATGAACATGATGAATATGGATGCCAAGATTCTCAACAAGATCCTAGCTAATAGGATCCAACAGTACATTAAAAAGATTATCCACCATGACCAGGTGGGATTTATCCCTGGGATGCAAGGGTGGTTCAAGATTTGCAAATCAATCAATGTGATAGAACAAATCAATAAGAGAAGAGAGAAGAAACACATGGTCCTCTCAATTGATGCAGAAAGAGCATTTGACAAGATACAGCATCCGTTTCTGATTAAAACGCTTCAAAGTGCAGGGACAGAGGGAACATTCCTCAACTTCATAAAATCTATCTATGAAACACCCACAGCAAATATCATTCTCAATAGGGAAAAGCTGACAACCTTCACTTTGAGATCAGGAACACGACAAGGATGTCTACTCTTGCCACTATTGTTCATATTTTTTAGTGACCTCTCTGAAAAGGCTTTCTGTAACTTTTCAGTTGCTGAGTTTTAGTCCTGTAACTACTATGTATTCTTTCCAATTTTAAAAGAATATTCAAGTACATATTAGCAGGGATAATCTCCCAAATCAAGCATGGATTTAGTTCAGATATATCTTGAGTGCTATTATTTTGCAAAAGGATGCTAGGGCAATTAACAATTCCAATTCAAATGTGGAAATACAATGTATAAAATAATCCCCATGATCTAATTTGCGGGGGTGGGAGTGGGGTCAAATTAATATTGCCCAACACCAACACTCTGGTCTATAAGATTTTACTTCCTACATTATTAACTTAAAATATATTAATTTGAGAGATTTTTAAATGCCATCCAGTATGCTAAAGTTTATATTTCTAATCCATTTCATAATATTAATAAATGCATAGGATCCAAATAATTAAGAGGATTTTAAGGATATGACTACTATGCTAATTAAGTAGATTTTACCACCAAAGATTATTATTATTTTCAGGTACAAAATATATTTTCAACCACTCAATATATTTATATATGTGACAAATAAATTAAACTACCCCAAAATCTGGAGGCTAATGTGGCTCTAGGTACATAATAATAATATCAGTTGTTGGCTATGATAGATTTAATCAATTTTGAAATGTTAATATTCTTCTATGCATAGATAAATGTTTTTGATATATTTTTTTAATTTTATTATTTTTTAAATTTCTTTTCAGCATAACAGAATTCATAGTTTTACACCACACCCAGTGCTCCATGCAATGCGTGCCCTCCATAATACCCACCACCTGGCTCCCCCAACCTCCCACCCACTGCCCCTTCAAAACCCTCAGGTTGTTTTTCAGAGTCCTGTTTTTGATATTTTTAAGAAAGTCAGTCTGCTATCATTTTCTGAATACCTCCTTGTGCCAGGTACTATGTTAGATACTGAGGTAATAATAGTAATACACGGTCCCTACCCTCAAAGATCTCACAGCAAATAACAGTACATAGCGTCATTACTCACAGAATATTTTACCTTAGATGATCACATTTTGACCTTCATCACAATCCTTTAAGTTATATAATGTAAACACTTTTACCCTTAGTTTACAGTTACTGAAATGTGGGCTAAGAGAGTATTTTTCTCCTACATCTTTCTCTAAGATTATTTAGCACACCAATAGGAGTAGAATGGGTGCTCAAGAAATATTTGATAATGAGAGACTTGCTCAAGGTCACATAGCTGTACCAGTAAAGCTAAGAATTAAACTCAGGTCAAGTTAATTCTAAGACCAAGATGTCAAAGTCCTACTATAGATAGTTTTGAGAGGTTGTTTCAGGACATCTGTTTGCACATCTCTCTGATGAAACTGATTCAACAACTTCTTAATATATAATTCTTGAACTATGTATACATTTTTTTAAGGTGGAATGGCATGCCAGGAGAAAAAGTTTATTCATTGATCTAGTTTTAGCATCTAACCTAGAGGGGGAGGAGGCAGCAAACAAATGGAATTACAGAGATCTAGCATCTATGTCACCAATATGAATGGTTAGGTCACAGGCAAGTATTATCAGACTGAAATTTTCAGCCTTATAAAAAAAACTTATTGCATACTCAAGAACAGGAATAATACAAATATCAATCTTGAGTCAGAATTAACCTGGTTGGCCTCATGCCAGCATAACTAGATTTCCTTGAAAGTACTATATATCTCAACTTAACAAAGTGAAACAACAGTAAAATATGAAATAACACGATTTTGCAGTAAGTACTAAAATGAACTCATCCAAATTTTAGTGTAATTTTTGAGTTATTTCATTTGTTTAAGTGAGTTTTACAATAAATATTTGTTGAAAGTCTATTTACAGGATTGGTGGGATGGATGTCAAAATGTCTACAAATGTGTGTCTTTGCTAAAATAATTTCTATAACTGAGCCCATTTAATCATTATAAAATGCCAGCGCTAGATTTAAAACAAACAAACAAACAAACATCTAAAATACCAGGAAACTCATATTCAATAATTTCTGGATAATGATAGCTAATATTTATTGATCTATTGCTATGGGGCAGGCACTGTTTGGAGTACTCTCCTTGTATTAAAGCATATGATCTTCAAACACACCTGAGGTAGGTACTACTATACTCCCCCATTTTACAGATGGGGAATCTGAGGAAGCAGAGCTAGAGCACTTCTTGAAGCTTCTAGAGCTAGTGAGTAGTAAAGATGGAATTCTAACCTAGGCAGTCTGGTTCTAAAGTGGGTGCTATGCTATATTGCCTCTGCAGACAAGAGTCCAACAGCACCAATGATGTCTTCCTTTTGTAGAGTTATTAGTGTTCGCCAGAAATTTAACTAAGGACACTATGTTTGTTATTTCATTTAATCCTTATAAAAACAATAATCTTTGAGTTTTTTATATCTATTTTACAGGTCAGGAAACTGACTCAAAATTTAAAATAATCTGTTCACTTTAAGAGGTCATGGCAGGTTGATCTGTCTACTCTTTGTTTCTAATGCCTCTACTTTTCATCAATGTACAGTATTAGGATGGTTTGCAAGTATACTTTTGGAGTTGGAACTCATCTTACACATTTTCTACCTCAAAAGAGTTTTGGTGGGTTTCAAGGTGGAAAAGATGTAAATGAAAGCAATATATAACATGCTGAAAGGGTTACCAATATGGAGGTCTCCTGCTAAATTTATATATATGATGGTGTTCGAATTTTCTGAGGAAAATCAACCCATTCCATAATATGTGAGGAGTAATAAGGAGATGACACATTAAAAATAATAGTAATAATAATTATTGAATTTGAGTTTTCACACTCAGACTTTGAGAAAATTAACTTTCTTTTCTCAGATTAAATGCAGGCATCTCCTTAACTGATACAACTGAATTATTCCGCAAACACAAGTCTGGCAAAGTTTTACACATCTTAAGAGCAGCTAGGTCATTAAATAAAAACTCAAAAAATTCCCTCTTCTTAATTCCAAGTGGTGGTCCCATCAGATCTAATTTGAAATGCAGTGGCAGAGCTTGGCATATAAGCTGGTGCTTGGCTAGCTCAGGAGTCAAGGGACTTTAACTCCATGGGTGGATGCACAGTGTATATTTTAGTATCTTTGGGGAAAAAAAACAGACAAACTTGTGCAGGAGGAAGACCTGCTTGCAACTGATTATATTACATTTGTACAACATGGTATTGCCCCATCACTTCCAAAGAATCTACAACTGGTACTAAACAAATGAAATGCTAAGGAGTCCTCTTAAAATAAAAGCAACATCAATAATGCCAACAAACATGATTATAACTATGCAGCTAATCAGTATCCACAGCTATAGTAATAAAAGACAATAATAATATGTAGGTAATACCCTCCTATAAAACAGTAATCAGTCTTAGAGTTAAGAAAATAAAACCATATACTTGACTTCTGAGAAGACACTTTTAAAAGGCTTTATATGCATAATGTTAGAGTATTATACATAAACATGTAAACATATAGTTAAGTATATATTACACATCTTGGGAATATAAAGCATATGCATATTATACACACACATATATATTTGTATATTATATATAATTTCTTAGTTCTAAGAGGGAAAGAAATCTAATTGGTCAAAACCAGTCATAAAATTTTAACCATGTTTCTGCAAAAAACAGCAGTGCCAAAGGGTAATGCATCGCTAATGGTTTCCAGTGGAATAAATAGCTACTCTGACGTCAAAACTTTGTTATACTCCAATAACTGGCTCACTTGGGGTTTCAGGTACAGCAAGTTACATGTCAGTTTTAAATAAAGTATAAAAATAGAATGCCTGGTGAACCATACTGTCGCTATGCAACCTGATATGTTATGATTTATATCCAATAAAATGTTAACAAAGGTGATAGATATACCAAAATAGTATCTGGTGGTTTAGGATGCCCTGATCCTTAAATTTCAGATTTAAAAATGCTATATTTTACTTTGTCTGGACCTAAAGTGGTACACAGCTGAGTTATCCACTGTTAGCACAGTATCAAATTAGAAATATTTACATATCTCAAAGACAAAGTGATTCATACACTGGTAAATCTCCCTTGATAGGCATAATAATGATATTTTAACCAGGGACTTAGAGAAATAGAAACAATAAGTCTACAGAATGCAAAAAAAATGAGGGGGGGCTTATTATATTAGTTCATATAGGACTATCAGTCATTTTTCAGAAAGGAAAGTGCTCAAATAAATATAGGAATTTCCATCAAAATACAGAAATTATATTATCTTACCCTAGGACTAGAAACTCTAAGTTGAGAACCCCTGAAAGATGTGCTCCAATTACATATTATATTTAACAGCTAATTGACATAGTCAATTTTATTTTAAAGTGAGTGCAAATGAGATCTTAGAAGGTTTGAGCAATCCATTAAACAGAATGCACAATCAGAAAGATAACAGTTTTTCTATACCAGTGCCTTGCTATGGACTGCATAGAGGACATATTTGTGTAAAGAAAGGGGAAAAAATAAAATTTGTTTCAAAAAATTCAAAAATTATTTACTGAAATAATATCAAAACAATATATATTTAAGTGACTGATGAAAACAGTGATTTATATGCAAGAAAATAAATTGTAGTGTTATTCAATTATTATTTCCACATGAAAATAGAAAATATTTTATTATTATATGTAGACACTTATACAACAGTGTTTTATCCATAAAAATAACACAGAAATCCATATATATGTATTTATTCTATTTCCTTGTTTTTGCTTACTTTGCATGAAAGGCAAGGAGTAGAAGATTTAGACAGACAAATCTCAGGGCCAAGATCTACCAAATATTGACTTCAGTCAAGTTAGGTAAGCTCTATGAGTCTTCTTCCTCTGTATAAGCAGAAATAATAATTAAATTAAATAATTTACATAAAGTCTCTACACCAGTGTTCTTCACATGTAGTGTTCCAGGCACTGTTCTAAGCTACCGAAAATCATTAGAATTCTGATTCATGGAGCTGATACTCTTGTAGGGGTAGGGAATGATAATACACATTTTAAATAAGTAAATTATATAGTTTAATAGGTAATAAGTGACATCAAAAAATACAAAATAAAGTAGGAGAGAGTAAGATCAGAAGTACTGGGGTTGTGATTTTAATGAAATAGTCAGGCAGGCCTCACTGAAAAGATGATGTTTGAGCAAAGATTTGAAGGAGGGAAAAGCAGAGGGAAGAACATTCCAGGCAGAGGAAATAGCTAAAGCTAAATTCAGAGGCATGCTTGGTAATTTTGAGGAACAGCAGGGAAACCAGAATGACCAAAACAAAGTGACAGAGAGAAAATGGGCTTTGT
The DNA here is from genome assembly GCA_004024625.1 of Mellivora capensis. NCBI lineage: Eukaryota > Metazoa > Chordata > Mammalia > Carnivora > Mustelidae > Mellivora > Mellivora capensis. The sequence continues at coordinate 38,469 of PISX010004071.1, read as the reverse complement.
AAGCTACTGTAAGTGCTCCAGTTTTTGTAAAATAGCTACCATTGCAGAGGTTTTTTATTTTAATTCCTTTTTTAAAATTTTTATTTTTTTTAATTTCATTGTTCCCAAATTCATCGTTTATGCACCAAACCCTGTACTCCATGCAATATGTGCCCTCCACAACACCCACCACAAGGCTCACCCAACCTCCCACCCCTTCTCAGCTCCAAAACCCTCAGTTAGTTCCTCAGAGTCCATAGTCTCTCATGGTTCATCTCCCCCTCCAATTTTCCCAACTCCCTTCGTTCCTTCTCCTCATGTCCTCTGTGTTATTCCTTATGCTCCACAAATAAGCAAAACCATATGATAACTGACTCTCTGCTTGACTTATTTCACTCAGCATAATCTCCTCCAGTCCCGTCCATGTTGATACAAAAGTTGGGTATTCATCCTTTTTGATGGAGGCATAATACTCCATTGTATATATGGACCACATCTTCTTTATTCATTGCAGAGTTTTGAGCAAAGTAGTGGCATACCTTAATTTATGTTTGAAAAGTATCATAAATGGTTGATGTGTTGAGAATATATGGAGGAGACAAGAAGGTTGGGTAAGAGATTTTTGCAGTGATCCAGGTAAGAGACGGTAGTTAGGACAAGGGTGGGTGGTAGCAGTAGAGGTAGTGCAGTCTAGGTAGTCATAATATATTGTGAATTTAGAGGCAATGGGATTTCTGTTGGACCAGATGCAGGGAGAGAAGGAGAAATCAAGATGTCTACAAGGACTTTAGCCAGACCAACTGGAAGGATGAGGAAGGCTATAAATAAAGCATGTCTGGGGTGAAGATCAGCTATTCAACTTCAGTCACATTAAAACTGAGATCGCATTATATATGCAAGTGGAGATTCAAAAAAGTATTTAGGTACACAAGTCTAGAGTTCTGGAGAGAACATTAATATGAAGATAGTATCTGAAGCCACTAGACTTGAGCTTACCAAAGGTGTGAATCTGGACAGAGAAGAGAAGAGAACCACAGAACTCCAACATTAATACCAAGGAAGGGAAGCTGATGAAATTATGATTGACAAGGTAAATTTATTTTTAAAATTTATTAATTGCAATAATAATATTCATTAGGATGCTCACCAGATACAGTATTTAGGGCTTCATGCATCTATGTCTAGACTCCAAATAGAAGATAATGAAGAGAAGGCCTAAAAGATCAACAACTTCATTTACTCACCAATACTTTCATGCTTTTCTCAAGAAAAGTTCTCTAACCTTTCTATGAGGTGTCAGCAAGTGAGCTTCTACCTTAGAAAGGTATAAGACTTCATCATCACATTTCACACAATACTAATTTGGTTGGATAATTAAGACCTTGCAAAGATAGGGAACTCAAAAGGGGAAGGGGGAGAGGAAGTATGCAGGGAATGAGGATCATACCTGCCTATGAGTCATTAAATAGGGCTTAACCCGAACCTAACAGAGACCTTAAAGTACCTGTTTTGTTTAGCCACTGTTTTCTATAGCATCAGCCATCTTTGGTAATTTGTACTTAATCCCATCACATATAGAATTGATTTCACAACTAACCAAGAAGTCAATGAGGAAAAGCATTTGGAGGTCAGGTATTAAGAGATCAAAAATGGTAGGAAGTATACCCAATAAGGTGCATAATGTAATAAGAAAAAAAAGGAATAACCTAATAAGAAAAAGAAATGCAGACATAGACTGACATACTCAAGAACATTAAAAATATTAAAATCTCATAATGTGTAAGAAATTTCACATCCATTTCCTTTTTGTGGATACAGTTCTAAAGTTTCACATATAGGAAGACAGGAAGACTAATATTTTGAAGACTCTCTTTCTTTAGTATGACCCTGAAGCCAAAATAGTAAAAAAGGGTCCTGGATACGAAGGAAACTATATTACTTAAACTGAATAAGAGAGTGTAAGCTCTTATACAGATATGGTCTAACATATTGTTATGGCTCAGCAGAAATAACATATACCTCAATATCTGCCCTATTAAATGTTATTTACTCCAAAGAGAGTATACCAAATAGGACCCAGGAACTTCGATTTCCAATTTTTTATCTCTAATCTCTATTATATCTCACTCCTGGAAATATCATCTTTGTGAAATCAACCATAATACTTTCTCACCCCAGGAGAACTGACTATGATAGTGAAGTGAATACACACACACACACACAGAACACATATATATGCTGTGTGTGTGTGTGTGTGTGTGTGTTACAGGGATTGCATAGTCAGTCATTCACATGTTGATCATCTCTTAATAGACTGCAAGCTATTTAAGGACAGAAAACTTTCTATACACTACCTCATCTCCATAATATTCTGGGAAGTCAAGATTTATTACATAAATGTATTAACCTGCTGGTTTAGTGTGTGGCATGCTTTTGTTAAGTGGTCTTCTAATAGACAGATAGTATAGTATAGTGGTTAAGAGTATAAACTTGAACCAAATTACCTTGGTTTAGATCTGGCTCTACTACTGACTACTTTTTTGTGATGTTGAAAAGTTGTTTGACTTGTGTCTTATCTGTAAAAACACGGAGTAATAGTAACCTATATAAAAAGTTAATATAACTAAGATTAAGTAATACTGTACAGTATTAAGAACACTATCACACAGTACACACTACATAGTGGTCATGATGGTGATGATGATGATGACGATGTCCCATGTATCTTCAATGCAGAAGAGAAATAAGAACATGCTCCTGCCCAATGATGTAGGGGGTACCTATCTGAATTTCAAACAAGCAATCTGTCATTGGTCATTGGGAAGAGCCATAATGGACATATATTCTAATGCATGTGCATGCATACACACAAACACACAGATATACAATGTATCTGTCTCTATACCCAACTCTGATTATATATTTATATATGTACTATATATACACATGTATGACATTATCTATCTATCATCTCTTATATATACCCACCTATCCATCCAGCTACCCAATCACCTTTATAAGGCCATATTTATTCTCTGAGACAGAAAGTAACATATAAGGGGGGTATTAAGTTTCAAAATGATCTAGTAAAAAATAACTTGTTTCTGATAGGTTTATAAAAGTAACACTCTGAAAGCTTAACTAAAAGCTATGAAAGGTGCAGAATTTGGGGAGTTTACTTTGTTGGTCTGGCATTTATTTCTACAGACTCATTTGTTATCTATACTACTCCCAAAGATGAGATTCACTGGGGGTTCTAGAAAGTAATGGATAAAATGATAACAGTGATAGAGTCTAGGGTTTTCATTAAAGTAGGACACAATTCCTGAAATGCAATGACTAGAACACTTCTGTTGAAAAATGGCAGGATCATTAAATTGTTCCATTGGCCCAGGTAGGAAAAGAAAGACATCTAATTATAGAAGTCAAACATTTTTTACTCCTGTTTCTAAAAGGCCTACAAGAATTATTAAGAAAACCAGGCAATGCACTCCCTTCAAAAATGGTTATATTAGTTAGGAATGGTAATATGAAATATTTATTCCTTTAATGGTAAGTTCAAGAAGAGGCACTTATGAAAAACATAGCCACATTCTACAAAAAAATACTATTTTAATTATTTTAAATAACTGTGATATACAAAATAGGGTCTAGTATCATTTTGTTTTGGTTGGTATTTTATATTCTTGGAGCCAGAGAAAATACAGGTCTAGGTTAGTTGGGATTTACTATAGCCTGATTTTTTTCTTTTTCTTTTTTTTAATTTCTTTTCAGTGTAACAGTATTCATTGTTTTTGAGAAAAGAACATTTTTTCATGTGTCTGATAGCCATTTGTATGTCTTCATTGGAGAAGTGTCTGTTCATATCTTCTGCCCATTTTTTGATATGATTATCTGTTGTGTGTGTGTTGAGTTTGAGAAGTTCTCTATAGATCCCGGATATCAACCTTTTGTCTGTACTATCATTTGCAAATATCTTCTCCCATCCCGTGGCTTGCCTCTTTGTTTTGTTGACTGTTTCCTTTGCTGTGCAGAAGCTTTTGATCTTGATGAAGTCCCAAAAGTTCATTTTCACTTTTGTTTCCTTTGCCTTTAGAGACATATCTTGAAAGAAGTTGCTGTGGCTGATATCGAAGAGGTTACTGCCTATGTTCTCCTCTAGGATTCTGATGGATTCCTGCCTCACGTTGAGGTCTTTTATCCATTTCAAGTTTATCTTTGTGTACGGTGTAAGAGAATGGTTGAGTTTCATTCTTCTACATATAGCTGTCCAATTTTCCCAGCACCATTTATTGAAGAGACTGTCTTTTTTCCACTGTATAGCCTGATTTTCTAACTAGGACATAAAAATATCAAGGACTCAAATATTCAAGAAATCCTCAGTTGTCATATTCCTATCAAGAAACTGTGAAATACCCCATTTTGTTTATGCATTCCAAATAATGGAAACCAAACATCTGGCCTTTACACCTTCAATCTCACATCCCACAGCTGTGGCAGGTTTTCCTTTTAACTCCATGAAACTTGTTAACAAAATGAAACAGGGCCATAACTACCAAGCTATAGGTCTTAACACTCAAAATCAGGTTTATTTGCCATCGCTCTTCTATAGCCTATAGTTATGGCTCAACCAAAGTAAATTAAAGATATTTTTTATTTGATGCCTAGATAAGAAGTGAGCCTGCCAGCCAACAATCTATAATTCCTCCAGGTTTTAGTTGCATAACATGTGTTTTCATAATCTGGGGACCCCCACATTCTTCTCTACTTTAATAAGAATGTTATAAGCTCTGATTTACAAAGGTTTTCCATGACTACAAAGTTTTAGTTTCCTCTTCAAACCCATGTGTATGCTCAACTGTAGGGAGTCCAAAGGTAGCACTTTCATGCTTTAGTTTTCTCTGGGAATCAATCAACAACTGATCACCTACCATGTCCCAGGCAACAGAGAGAAGAGATAAATAAGGACAACAACTACATACATGTAAGGACTTATAAGTATAGTGAGGGAGAATAAGATAAGCATTTACACACAAAAAATTTACAGAATTGTTCTAGGTAATGGTAAGTGTTATAAAGAACATAAAACAGGGTAAATGGAGAACAGAGATGGTAAAGATGATGAGGAAAGAGGTTACTTCCACTTTAGATGAAGGAGAGGCCTTCAGCTAAAAGGGTGAAATGGTTGGGCTTGAATGATAAGAAAGAGAAAGCTACACAACAAAGAATGTGCTGATCAAAAGGAATAACGAAAGCTAAGTGCCTGCTGTGGAAATGAAATTGATATATCCTTAGTACAGAAAAGACAGTATGGCTGAAACATTGTGAACAAGGAAGAGCTGGGGGAAAGATAAAATTGTATAGGCAGAGCCCAGTAAAGGCAGTCAGATGACTATTGCAGTAAGCCTGGGCAGAAATGATGCAGTTACACTAAATGTATAGCAGTAGAGATAAGAAGTGGCTGAGTTAAGAAATATATTTTGGAGTAGTCAAGAAGTATTAGTGAGGGAGAGGAATCAAGGATGACTTCTTGGTTTTTTGGCCTAAGCAACTGGGTGCCAACTGCTGAGACAAGAAATAGATGATGATTTTGTGGGGGTGAAAATGTATTTTGGGTTTGGCTATGTTGAAGTCGTGATTTCAAGTAGCGAATTGGTCTAAACCTGAACTGAGTTTAGGAAAAAGGTCAGGGCTGGAGAAGAATTATAGAGCCATCACCAAAGAGTAGACCAAATTATGGAATCAAATTCTGAGGATGTAGACAGAAAAGAAGGCCAGAGACACTCCAGAACTAGAAGTCTGGTACAGGAACAATAGATCAAGAAGTGTATTAATAAGGAAAACCAGTGACTCTGAGGTCATAGAAGCCTAGAAAAAGAATTATATTAAAAAGGAAGAAGTGATTGTTTCAGTAAAGTGATGAGGACAAAAGATTGATGGGAGTGGTTTAAGCAGACAACTGGAGGGAGTGAATATGGACAACTTTTTAAAAGGAATTTTGCTGTAAAGGGAAGAAAAAAATGAAGCAGAACTGTAAAGGAATTTGGGGTCAAGAGAGAATTTTTTAAATTGTGATATTAAAAATGCCTGTTTACTGGTGAGGATGTCCCATAGAGAGGGAAAGACTAATAATGCAGGAAAGGGAAAATTTTAAGAGCAAAGTCCTTTGGATGTACAAGCTTATTTTATAAAAAAGGTACTTTTCCATTAAACTAAAGGGGAGCAAAAGGGAGTGGGTAGGTCCAGATACAGGTAGGATGGGGGAGCTGACGGTAGAAATATGAAACAGCTCATATTTTAATGCATCCTTTTTATGAGTAGATGGCAAGATCAGTGGGTGAGAGACAGAGAAGGAAAAGGAGCTAGAGATTTAAGAAGAGTGGAGGTATGGAAAGAGTTGTCTAAGAGAATGGAAATTCACTGGCAATAATAATTGCCCCTTTGAAATTAGTGATGCTGTCTTTGTTAGCTAAAATTGTAATACTTCCCCTTTTCTCTCATCAATGCTCCTATTCCCATTCCCTACTATGTATCCTCCTTAGCTCTTATTGATAACTTAATATATATTTTACCTCCTACTAGAAAGTATGTTCTATGAAGGAAAGGATTTTTGTATTTTTTGTTCACAAATACACTCCAAGCACTCAGGGCATACCTACCACATAGATGATAGTAAGTATCAGTTAATTGAATGAATCTGTGGTAATAAATTTGAAATTTATCCAGCCAGTTCAATTAGATTCCTTTCTCTGATAAAGTTGTTAAAAGTGTAGAGTTAGGTGGGTTTAAAAAAAATCAGGGGTTTTGTGAGGCAATATGATAGAGGAAGAAAAGGAAAAATATGAGTAATGACTTGAAAACAGAGATGAACAGCGATAAAGAATTATAGTCATTGGACATTAACTACAAGTTGGAAGTCACCAAGACACGGAAAGGACATGGAAGGACAGAGAGTATTTCAGTAGGGGATATAGAAGGACAGAAAGTGGTTATCAGAAAGCAGAATGTTTGAAATGAACATTTAAGAGATCTAGGGTATGATCATGTGAATGAACGGCTGAGGTAGGATAGAAGAAAAAAAATATTAGCATTAAGGAAGCCTAAGAACTGAGGTAACATGGTGTTGAATGTAATTCACCAGTGGAGACTAGTTAATAACATATTTCTAATGTTGATTCCTGGAGCACCAGGTACCTAGTGTATATAAAGCATCTAGGGTTTTGTCAGTTATTACAAGGGAAGTCTATTACAGCATTATACTACTTCTGATGGCATAGGGACTCTCAGAGCCCTGGAGTAATGACTCATATATATAAGAAAATTGATGACCAAGCAAGAATAAAACTGACCTTCAACAATTATTTCAGAGAGAAGTTTATGAGTCTGGAGTTAGTTGAAAGCTAGCAGACACAATGGGATAGGAGAATTTTGCTCTCCCTTCAGATTTGATTCAAATATTCTTCTAGTTAGTAGGAATACTAGGATCTGCATTACTGAGAAGCAAATGGGAGGTTAGAAAGTCACAGAGCCTTAAAGAACAAGTTATACTTCAGATGGCTTTATTTAAAAGGATGAAAGAAAAATACAGATCCGATCCTTTTGACTCAAGAATCACCCTTTCCCCAAAATTATCTGCAGAAACCCCTGAAACACGCCAACAACAAATAATGCAAGTGGGATAGGAAAGTGAAGAGCTAAAACTGACAAGGTGGTGACCTGAAACATTTTATTAGTGATGCAGAAATAACAATGTTTTGAATGCTACGGATAAGTCAAAGGTCACTGATAAGAGAAAAGATCTTTTTCTGGCAGGTGAGAAGCAGAATTGAAGGGGATTTTCTGGACAAGAAAACCAATGCAGAGGAGGTTGCTTTGGCCTCTAAATCAATAATTAATTTTGCCACATCAGCCATGCATGCTGCCCAGAAAGTTACATAGTTAGATCCCTCTATCCCTACCTTTATGAGCAAGAAGCAAATGAAGCAACTAATGTAGCAGAAACATCATTTTTTAAAGGAAAATAAGTTTTAAAATACCTCATTAGTGTCATACCAAATTAGTACAACATCACATGATAACATCATTTGTTTAATAGGGCAGGGAAGTTAAATTATACAGCATATCTAAGTGTATAATAATGAGCATTACCTGTTTAATGAAGTAAAAAAAGAACTTACCTATTAATGAACACTTACTGAACCCCTTACAAAATGCAAAGCAACAAGAAATACAAAGATTTAATGCAAAAGAGCACAAACTAGGTGGTGTACAAGAGAAGTACTTCAATTTTTAGTTAATTATCTAATAGTATGAGGATTGGTAGAAGTAGCAATTCTAAGTTTTATTCAACTAATAATAAAGCTTCAAAATATATGAAGCAAAACCTGATAAAACTAAAAAAAAACAAACCCTTATAGAACTGCATGAAAAAAAATCAACAATTATAGTCAGAGATTTTAGCATCCAACAAACAAACATACAAACCACTGGCAAAAAAGCCACAGACTTTATATTAGGGTGACTATGAGTGAATTTTTTTACTTCTTTCTTTGATTTAAAATGTTTCCCATTGGTTTATATTACTGTTGCAATAGAAAATTAAACTGAAGTTTAGAAAAGTTATACAACATTAGTTAGCTTCTCTGGCTTACCATCTGCAACTGATCCATTCCCAGATGAAATGCCTTATTCTCCAATTTATTCATTGTCACACATCTATTAGATCCTTTAATACACCACTGATTTAAACAATGAGGATTGAAAAAAATCCTTGTATCAAGATATTCACATGTAGTAGAAGAGACAAACAGGTAAATGCTCTATAATACAATAAATGCTTTGAAAGAGATTAAGAAGTAGATGCTAAGAGAACACAAGGCAGATTTGTGATCTTCCTTGGGAAGCCAAGGAAGACTTGCTAGAGTAGTAGGAGTGTAGTAGGTGAAGCAGCAGGAAAGGGGTTATAGATAAAATCAACAGAAGAGACTACAGACTGGAATAAAAGGAGAGGTGATAGGGACAGGGTGATAGACGGGCTCATAAATGGCTTTCAACTTCTGACAAAAGGACTCTGAATTTTATCCTTAAAAGATAAGTAACCCGTGAAGGTTTTAAACCAGTAAGCAACCTGATGAGATTTACAGAATAAACTGCTAAGTATTCTCCATAATTTCACTGCAGTCTTCAACTAAATATAAATTACCAAGAGTTTGATAGAAACTATTGTCAAATTCAAAAATACTATTTTGAACAGGTTTAAAAACTAATTATTATTATAGTTGCCTACTTTAATTTACTTTAACTAGTCATTGTTGGTTAAAATAAGCTGCTTAATAGCTTTCGTTTGATTATTTTTCTGATTGATTTCAACCCCTTGGGTGACTTGTTTGTAAATGATTTGGGAATGAAAAGTGACGCAAAAAAAGCTTTGAAAAGCCTTATTAATTGTTAACTCACTTTACCTTTAAGCCACCTGCTGTACCTCTAAAAGTTGATTATGGGACAAAGACGTCAGCAACCCAATAAGGAGAGAATGAGTTTTTAGTTCCGGATTTGCAGCATGGTATTTTCTTTTCCCCCAGGAAGCTCTGTTCAAATTACCAACCAATCTGAAAATGTTCTCAGGTTCTGCCTTATAGAAAGCTTGATTTATGGGTCAAATTATAAAAGATCCTAACTTATATTTATACCATAAAAGTAAGAACCAACTAACCTCACAAACCAGTGAAGGGTTTACATAAATAAACACACTTGAAAAGTTCCCTTTCATGAACAAATTTCATATCCTGCGAAATTAAGAAAACCAGTCATTAAACAAAATTAAAACTATATTATTATAAATCGTACAACTATAGCAATATGTACAATGCGGGACACCCGGGTGGATCAGTTGGTTAAGCGGCTGCCTTCGGCTCAGGTCATGATCCCAGTGTCCTGGGATCGAGTCCCACATTAGGGCTCCTTGCTCAGCAGGGAGCCTGCTTCTCCCTCTGCCTCTGCCTGCCACTCTGTCTGCCTGTGCTCTCTCTTTCTCCCTCTCTCTCTGACAGATAAATAAATTTAAAAAAAATGTACAATTCAAAATATGCATATTTTAAACACGTATTCCATCTTCAATGATTTTTCCTCCTGAAAACTTATAGACATGTACCAAATTATATGAATATGTCCACTATGGATAACTTAATGTAAAAATTATTAATGCGCTCTTTTATATTCTCTTTTTCTACACTAAGTCTTAGAAATCCAGTATGTATTTTATATTTACAATATATCTCAATTCAAAAGCCAAAATTTCATCAGAAGTGTCTGATCTGTATTTAGATTTCATAAAGTACAGTTGAAAGACTAGACTCTCGTGCCCAAGGTACTCCAAAAACACTTAAGTTTTCCAAGTTAAAAAAAAAATTCTAGTTAAATCAAGTACTCAATTTTTAATTTAAATTAATTAAAATTAAAAATTCAATTACATACATGACCCTCGTGTCAAGTGCCCAATAAGCTGTCAGATGGTGGCCAGTGGCTACCCTATGAACAATGCAGTTCTTGAAGATGGCCATTCTCACTCACAGAGTGCAGCCATGTGCATCACTAATGTATCTTACCTTGGTAGGAGATGTGAGCTAGAAGTCCTGAAAGGGGTCCCGTAACAACACCATAAAAACCCTAGGTCAGTTTTTCCTGGTTTTCATGTAATAGAAGTACTATTGGCAATAGTTATAATTCTATTGATCATGCCTTTTGGTCTCATTATGTAACACTTAAACTGCACTTACTACTTGCTAGGTACTTTTAAAATCATTCAATTGTTTATTAGCTCAGTTTATCCTCTTAACAATGCTATGAAGTAGGTGAGAAGTTAACTTGCTTGGTTCACTGCACCATTAAGAGTTTCAGTAATTTTTTCACAACACCCCCAGCACAAAATAAATATCCATAAGTTCTGCTTTTAAGTAGTTAGGGCCAAGCAACTTAACAAGTATTTATGTCTTTATAACTTAGAGCCACTTTATAATTTATAGCATTAATACACATTAATTTAAAGAAATATTTCTATTTTATTCTTAGTCACAATTACTAAAGATACATGTATTCTTGTTAGACAATGTACAACTTTTAAAATTTTGTCATCAGAATGAACACTACCAACCTTATTTACTTCCATATTGCCCTTCATGTGGTTTTTTTTTTTTTTAATCATACCTACTAAAAACCAAGCTTTGTAAAGGTAGGATATCAGTGAAAGAAATAATGCAAGATGTAATGTTGAAACCGGGAACTAACTTAAACTAGTGGGTTGGATATATACAAACAGGTGGTGAGTATCATATTTCCCTTGAAAATTTAAAACATACTTTTGTGGCCACATTAGCTCAGCCTTCTTGGTATACAGTTTCAGAAGTGGAGAGGTAGTTAATTACTCTCATCATTTTACACATGGGGAAATGGGCATTGGGATTAAGTAATTTTCCCAAAGTCTCATATGAGTAGGGGTAGAGCTAGGTTTGAATACAAGTTGTAATGGTTCATTAGCTGTGAATTTTAACAATTCTGTATTTCTGATTTTCAATTGAGACAGCCCAAAACATGAAAAGCCAAATCATGGAGAGGAGAAGGGAGTTGAGGGAAATTGGAGGGGGAGATGAACCATGAGAGACTATGGACTCTGAAAAACAACCTGAGGGTTTTGAAGGGGCAGGGGGTGGGAGGTTGGGGGAGCCAGGTGGTGGGTATTATGGAGGGCACGCATTGCATGGAGCACTGGGTGTGGTGCAAAAACTATGAATTCTGTTACGCTGAAAAGAAATTTAAAAAAATTTTTTAAAAAAAGGAAAAAAAAAAAAGAAGTATCATCTAGCTCGCATCAGTTCAGGTGCTAGACCTGACTGTCTTCAGATCCATCTTCTGACCCCCTACTCTGCTTTGTATTTCAGGGGGGCTAAATGCTAAAGGCTGCACTCCCCAGCAATCTATCAGGGCCAGCTGGTAGAAGATACTGACAAAAGTTTGGAATGTGAGAGGAAGAGAGAAGTCAGGGTATTTCTCCACTTCCTCTCATTCTCTTTTCCATAGCTCCGGCTATAACCCAATGACCCAGGTTCTTGAGCTCTAGTACTACTTCCTTGCTTTTCTGGCCCAGGATTAGTAGTGACTTCTGGCCTTGCTAGCCTCTGGAAAGCCTCCCTGTTTGGCTTCTCAGCTCTTCAATTATTGTGATTATATCCCCTCTCTAGCACGTTCTCCTTTTGTCCCAGAATCCTTCTGGCACTCACTAATACACTTTCCAATAAGTGTAAGGTTTGAATAGTAGATACAGTAGTTCTCAAACCTGCATATATAGTCAAAACAACCTGAAGGAGGATAATTTCTAGGATAATTTTTGTGTATTAATGGTATATTTGAACTATTCAAATTTAATTCAAGAAACAAATTTTGAGCATTGAAAAAACAGAAGTGAATATGACATCATTTCTGTTTTTGAGTTGCTCATATTCCAGAGTAGAAATGATGCAAAGCATGAGAGGAAATCAATAAATCTAAGTAGAGTAGCAAGAATTTTAACATGAATATTTAAGAATAACTGACAGGTACCTGCTAATAACATGTAAACATATATATATATATATATAGATCTTTTATCAAACACCTAGCTCGGACATTCTCAGAATTCTAATCAAGATCAGAATTTTAACCAGTTTCATTGATATTACTTTAATAGCCCCCCCCGTTTCTAGCTTCCTTGCTTCTGTCCTTGGCCCCTTGAGAGTACTCTCAACATAGCAACCAGAGTTGTGCTTTTAAAACATGTCAGACAATGTCATTCATTCCTGTGCTCAAAAATCTGTGATGACTTCCCATTTCACTCAGAATAAAAGCCAAAGTTCTTTCAATGGCCTACAAAGCTCTGCAGGATCTGTTGTCTGCCCACCGACTCCACCCCATCCCACCTTGCTCTCCCACCATTAGCTTTCTAACATCATCTCTTACTCTTAATATCTTACTTGCTCATTTTCTACTCCCCACACAGACTTCTTTTCTTTTCGTTGAACATACTGGGTTATGGTGGTATAACCGTTATGCCTTCACCGTATGGTGGCTGCTCCTCTGCCTCAATGCTCATCCTTGCAGATCCACCCCATGCTAATTTCTCAACTTCTCTGAATCTCTGCTTAAATGTCCCATTCTTTTTTTTTTTTGAATTTAACTTTTTTTCAGTATTCCAAGATTCATTGTTTATGCACCACACCCAGTGCTCCATGCAATACGTGCCCTCCTTAATACCCCCTACCAGGCTCACCCAACCCCCTCCCCATTCTTTTTTTTTTTTTTTAAAGAACATTTTTTTTCTTTCTTTCTTTCTCCATTTTTTTTTTTAAGATTTTATTTATTTATTTGTCAGAGAGAGAGGGAAAGAGAGTGAGCGAGCACAGGCAAACAGAGTGGCAGGCAGAGGCAGAGGGAGAAGCAGGCTCCCCGCTGAGCAAGGAGCCCAATGCGGGACTCGATCCCAGGACGCTGGGATCATGACCTGAGCCGAAGGCAGCTGCTTAACCAACTGAGCCACCCAGGCGTCCCCCCGCCCCCATTCTTAATGCGATCCTGTTTACCCTATTAAAACCTGCAATTAGATTTTTCTCTACTCCCCTCTCTCCCAGTCTCAATCCCCTTTCTCTCGGTTCTGGTGGTTTTCCATAGCATGTAGCAATTTCTCACTTACTAGACAATTTAGTTATTATATTTGTTATGGGTTCTGCCCTGTTAGAATTAACTCCCATAATTTGTTTACTGATTTAGGCACGGAGAAAAGTGCCTGGCACATTGTCAGTATTCAAAAAATACATGTTAAATAAATAAACAAATGACTGTTACTAGAATAAAACAATATTTCAAGAAAATGTTTCCAGAGTATTTTACTATTTTGAGAAATCTGATAAGCTCTTTAAAAATACATCTTTCATTTACTGACAATCATCCTGCTAAATAATTCCATTTGGCTTTAATTTTTTTTTCAAGTTTGGAATACATCAGTAGATTAAAAGAGTTTTCCACTATCTAATTTCTTACTCAGTTATCGCTTAATCCGTATCTTTCTAACTGCTGTTTCAGTGTGCTTGGAATCTTCAAAGAATAGGAAGGAACCTAGAAAGCTGGGGTAGTTAGAATGAAGTAAAATAGAGGTGGGCACAGAGCATAGTACTGACATGGTCTAATTTGTCTTTAAAAATTAGAATGAGTTGTTATGGAGCTAAGAATAGGCTATAAAAATATTATAATGGCAGAAGCAGGAGGACCAGTTGGGAGACAAAAATCCAGGTAAGAAATAAGAGTGGCGTGAACCACAGCAGTATCACTAAGGTGGTTTTTAAGGATCACATTTTGAGTATATTTTGAAGGTACAGCTAACAGGATTTCCAGACAGGACTGTACTGGCATATGAAAAAGACAATATTCTTTTTTTAATAAAATGTTTTTAAATTTTATTTTGTCTGAGCAAATAGAATAGAATTGTACTTAACAGATGCTTGGATTTAGGGCAAAGCAAGTTTTAAGGGGGAAGATCAAGAGCTTTGTCTGGATGTGTTAGATTTGAGATTTCTATTAGACAGTCAAGCGAAAATGTTAAGTAAGCAACTGGATGGTTAAGTCTAGAGATAAAAATACGGAGTCATCAGTGGGTAGTTTTTAAAGCTCCGAGACCAGATAAGATTACTGACGGGATGACTGTCAGCAGGAAAAAGGCCTGTAGAATGAGCGCCAAAGAAGCACATACATAAGGGGAAGATGAGAACGAACTTGGGAAGGAGGAAAACCAGAAAACCCAAATAAAAGTTTGAAGAAGAGGGATGTGGTCAACTACATCACATTATGCTCTTGGTTCAAGTAAGATGAGGAATCAGAATGGTGCACTGAATTTGGCAATGTGGTCTCACTGGCATCTTTTTTTTTTTTTAAGATTTCATTTATTTATTTGACAGAGATCACAAGTAGGCAGAGAGGCAGGCAGAGAGAGGAAGGGAAGCAGGCTCCCTGCTGAGCAGAGAGCCCGATGATGCAATGCGGGGCTTGATCCCAGGACCCTGGAATCATGACCTGAGCCGAAGGCAGAGCCTTTAACCCACTGAGCCACCCAGGTGCCCCATCACTGGTATCTCTGATAGGGTAGGGTTCTTGCAGAGTTGGGATGTGGGGCAGTTGAAAGTCATATCTGGATGAATCCAAGAAAGAATGGAAGGAGGAATGTAGAACAATGAATACAGACAGATGATGAAATAACTAAAAAAGAAAGCAAATAAACCACTTATAAATTTGTACTTGCATGTTAGCCGGGTGACTGACTACAAATTAACTATAGCATAAGAAGCAACTGCTACAGTAACAATAATTAACATTTGTTTAAATAATTACACATTAGTTTCTTGAAGCCTATAATACCACACTTAATAGGAAGAAGATGAGGTGACTAACATTTAAAGGAACGTACCCCACATCAGACAGTTAATGAGAGAGAAAAACTGAAGGTAGTACTGTATTCCAAAGACACTTTTATCCTTTAGGTTAAAAAAAAAAAATCAGCCACAGTCTATATGTAAATATCTGGATATCACAGGGAAAAAAAAAAAAAGTTTTGTGGCTCAGATTGATAAGGAAACTTAATACCAGATGTGATCATTTACATGAACAAAATTATTTTTAAAATTTTTTTTCTTATTCTTTACACTGTATTTTCTTGCTTAATTTTAAAGGATATTACCTGTATTGCTATTCTGTTATGCTGAAAAGAAATGAAATTTAAAAAAAAAGAAAAAAAAAGAATATTACCTGTATTGCTATTCAAAGTCTTAGTCTTCATTTCACTATTAGTATTTATATTATTTAACCAGTAAGGCAAATACGTTATGTCCTAATCTAAAACAGTGAACTCAGAAGCAGAGAATAAAATGGTGGTTGCCAGGTACTGCAGGGAGAAGGAAATGGGGAGGTATTAGTCAAAGGATATAAAGTTGCTGTTACACAAGATCAGTAAGTCCAAGAGATCTACTGTAGAGCATACAGCCTAAAATTAACAATATTCAATATTCAAACAATATAACAATAAAAAAATTATATACTTCAAAATTTGCTAAGAGGGTAAATCTTATGTTAAGTGTTCTTATCACACACTAAAAATAATAATAAAGAGGGTAGGGAATAAACTTTTGGAAGTAATGGATGTGTTTATGGCATAGATTGTGCTGATGGTTTTATAAACATGTACTTATCTCCAAATTCATCAAGTTATATGCACTACATATACACAGTTTTCTGTGTGTCAGTTATACCTCAATAAAGTAGTTTGTAAAAACAAAGTACTCTGCATTCTAAAATCAGATACAAAGGAGTATTCTTGATTCACAATGTGTTTCATTTTTGGTATTCGCATTTGTTGCATTTGATAATACACATAAAAATTTTACAACACTAAAAATAAAACCACACTCATGATACCAGATGTGATTTCTTGATGTGAGAAATTCAGATTTTTATTAGGGGTGTAATAAGAAATAAAGACTAATTTTGATTTCCACTTCAATTCCTTGCTTATAGGTAGATAACTTTTTGAAAATCTAAGCTTAGACTAGTTCTTATTCTATTTTTCCCCAGGAAGTGTATGCTGGTACCTTAATAAGGGAGAAAAAAATGGGTCAAGCCCTGTTAGATATTCAGAGTGTAGGTGGAAATCCTTTGACGAGCTTTCTGGGGATGCCTCTAACATGGGAATTGCTGTTGAGATTCCAGGGGAAAAGGGTAAAATTCTGTCAGTAGCAATATCTCTTACAAATAAACCTTTTCACACCCACTAAAAAGAAGGTTAGAAAGATGTCTGAAATCTAGCAATTAACCAATATCATTGCAAAATGTTAGTGCAGAAAATCCTACGCTGAGCCTACATATTACACAAAATGTTCCTTTTAATATACCCGCTTATATGAAAAATAATTCTTCAAGATATAAAATAAGTAAGGATGTTAATACAAAAAGTATTCTCTAAATTATTCTATGCATCCTAATATCTTTAATTATTTTATAATAATTTAATGTTATGTAGTACTGACATTTTTTCATTTAAAAGAGATTATTAATTTTATCTATAGGAGTTTGATATCCTAAATCTTAATTTTTCAGTTTCAGCAAAAGGAAAAAAGACTAGCATTACTAGAAAAGGGAATAAAGTGTCTTAGAACATATAGGATCTAAATACCTTTTTGTAATGGGACTGTGTATATTTCCATATAGGTTCCCTGGATGTGCAGGCTTCAAATGGAAATGGAAGTGATAACTAGTTTCTCTATAGTAAAACTGGGAGTAAGCACTCTTAGCTCATTGTAAAGGATAGCCAATCAGAGTTGATCTCCTAATATTTCTTAATAAGCATTTAGTAAGTAGATGAATCTGTACTTAGCCATTTAATTTTCTGTAAAACCTAGATCTAAAATACCGTTATTTCAAACAGTGGTTTGGAGATTTAGAAGGGTTCTATTTACATTGTGAAATGGAAAGCAAGATAAACTCAGCAAGTTATATCTAATTTTGACTTTTACACATTTGATACGGATAATGGAAAATCATCACCCATTCATTTATCCATTTAACCACCCATATTAATCAAGTACCTACTTGATCTACTACAGCATGTGGAAGATACAAAGTCAGGTAAGACAGAATCATACTTTAAAGAGCCGATAATATATGGAAGTAAACCAAGAGAATTGTGTTAAGAGCTTGGAAAAAGTTGCATGGGGTGTGATGGGGGAACAGAAGGAGGACATTAAATCAAACTGGGAGGGTCACTGGTGAGCTCCCAGAAGCCACAGTGCTTAGTCTTAAAAGATAAGCAGGATAAATAATACTCCAGGTAGATGAACAGCATGTAGACATAAAGTAGGACACAAGATGATGGGTTTATGTAGAAGCAGTTATTTGTTACATTAATAAGTACTCCTCCTTTTCACAAATATTTGCAGTAATGGTATTTTATTTAAACAACATAGAATCAGGGGCGCCTGGGTGGCTCAGTCATTAACCATCTGCCTTCCACGTAGGTCATGATCCCAGAGTCCTAGGATCCAGCCCCACATCAGGCTCCCTGCTCAGCAGGAAGCCTGCTTCTCCCTCTCCCACTCCCCCTGCTTGTGTTCCCTCTCTCACTGTGTCTCTCTCTGTCAAATAAATAAGTAAAATCTAAAATAAATAAATAAGTAAGTAAATAAAAAACATAGAATAAATTCTTCCATGATATGAAAGCTTATTTCTGGGGAACCTGGGTGGCTCAGTGGGTTGAGTGCCCAAATCTTGATTTTTTCTCAGGTCATGATCTCAGTGTAGTGGGATCGAGTCCCATGTCGGGCTCCGCACTCAGCAGGGAGTCTACTTGAGATTCTCTTTCTCTCCTTCTCCCTTTCCCCCTCCCCTTGAGTGTGTGTGCTCTCTCTCTAAAAACAAATAAGTCTTTCTAAAGAACAGTTTATTTCTGTAATATCTAATACTTCTGGGTCCTGACCCTATTTGCTATCATAAACACCTATTTAATATCTGCCATTCTTTTTTTTTAATTTATATTTATTTTTAAAATA
The DNA here is from genome assembly GCA_004024625.1 of Mellivora capensis. NCBI lineage: Eukaryota > Metazoa > Chordata > Mammalia > Carnivora > Mustelidae > Mellivora > Mellivora capensis. The sequence continues at coordinate 19,879 of PISX010004071.1, read as the reverse complement.
TTTTATTTATTTATATGATAGAGATCACAAAGTAGGCAGAGAGGCAGGCAGAGAGAGAGAGGAGGAAGCAGGCTTCCCGCTGAGCAGAGAGCCCGAAGTGGGGCTCGATCCCAGGACCTTAGGATCACGACCTGAGCCAAAGGCAGAGACTTTAACCCACTGAGCCACCCAGGAGCCCAAATTTTTATTAAATTCATTATCAGTGTAAATACTGAAGACTATGTCTGTCACAGCTCCAAACACTGCTCCACTGAGCTATATCATTGCCTTCCTTTTTACCTCTACGCCCCCTGACTGACTTTTTATTGATTGTGATTTCTCTATCAATTCTTGGCTTCATGCTAAAATAATGAATGCCATCAAGCAATAAGAAGAGATCGTTCTATGTGTCTCTGTCCTTTGGCTCTCTCCTTCTATATTCATATGCTGCTGCCTTCCCAAAACCATTTTCCTCATTTAAGAAGGTTAAGGTTTTCCAACATTTAATTTTTAGTCCTTTCTTGTTCTGAAACCTGAAAATTCTAAAAGGATATACATTAACATATAATGTATCATATGGCCCAGGGATACAGGTCTGTGAATCATCAGGCTTACACACTTCACAGCACATACCCTCCCCGATGTCCATAACCCAACCACCCTCTCCCTATACTCCCCCACCGCCAAGCAACCCTTGCCCAGCAACCCTCGGTTTGTTTTGTGAGATTAAGAGTCTCTTATGGTTTGTCTCCCTCCTGATCCCATCTTGTTTCATTTTTTTTCCTTCCCTATCCCCCAAACCCCCCACCCTGCTTGATAAAATAGGAAGGGATTATATTGCTCTTTTTATCCCATTACCCCAATATTCTGTATTCCCAGAATATGGTTTAATATCTGCCCCAAAATAGGGTTTCTTGAAGTACATTAAATGAATAACAAGTAATAGTAGGGAAAATAATAATAGATATTCCAAAAAATAATTTAAGTTTGGCTTTAGAATACATTTGGTAGTTTCCCTTCTAAAAGATTTATCTAACTGATCTCACTACGACTTTACCTATTGAGGCCTCATCTTGGGACTTCTGAGCATTCCCCATGCCAAGCCTATTTCCCTATACACAGCAGGCACTAAAATGAATGCTGAATGGTGTATTAAATTTAGATTGTATTCTCTCAGGAAACAAGAATAAAATACTAAAGCAGATAATCTAATCTAGCAGCTGTTTGTTTCACTTTTACTTTAAATATCAGACAAAAGTAGGGGTGTAGAAAATAGGAGAATTATGCATGTAATTACAGCATACTTATTTTGATTTATTTAGTGTATGATAGAGAAAATACAACTATTGCTTTCATTCTTTTAATATCTCAGAAGCCCAAATATAAAATTTTCTCATATGTAATAAAATGTCTCTAAATATATATTGTTTATTCAAGATAAAATAAATGAAGTCTTTCTAGGTATAGTCATCCTTGTGCTGAACAAGCTGCTATTCTCATCCTGGTACCATATGGATACGTTCAAATGACGTAGGCAATAAAAATGGATTATCTTAAGTTTGTGAAGAGGTAATTCATTTTCTCATAGTTATCATAATATGAAATGTGATTTACATTTCAAATATACATGTTGACTTCCATGAATCAGTTTTATAAACCTTTAAGTCAAATATTCTAAGTGAAGAAATTAATCTGTAACATCACTTAGGAATGGGTATAGAGGTGTTAATTATACAGACCTTGAGTTAAGTTTGTAATGTCAGAAAACAAAAACCAAAGATTTTATTTGAAATAAACACTTGCAGACTCTGTTTCTCCATGTCAATTATGAGCTAAATAATAAACAATAAGAACTTAAATCTAAAAGTAATGAAGAAGGCTCAGGAATCAGCCTTTCAGAATTTTCAGGTTTCAGAACAAGAAAGGACTAAAAATTAAATGTTGAAAAACCTTAACCTTCTTAAATGAAGAAAAAAGTTTTAGGAAGGCAGCAGCATATGAATATAGAAGGAGAGAGCCAAAGGACAGAGACACATAGATCTCTTCTTATTGCTTGATGGCATTCATTATTTTAGCATGAAGCCAAGAACTGATAGAGAAGTCACAATCAATAAAAAGACAGTCGGGGGGTGGGTAGAGGTAAAAAGGAAGGCAATGATATAGCTCAGTGGAGCAGTGTTTGGAGCTGTGACATAGTCTTCAGTATTTACACTGATAATGAATCTGTAATAAAAGACAGATTCCAGAACACTGCAAGGTGAGGAAAGCTGGATGCAGTGTCCCATACTAGAAATTTTAGACCAACTCTAATCTGTGCATGTTAGGAAACCAAGCAGGTAAAGACAGGAAATAAAAGCCATTCATCATCTTGAAACTTTCCATACTCTATAATGGCAATAATTATTAGTGTAATTATGTATTATCTTACATAACAGTTATAGCACAGCAATAATAGCTAACATTTATTAAGTAATTTTAAGTTAAACAATTTAATTGCATAATCTTATTTAATCCTCATAGCATACCATTAGGTTTCAATAGTACCTCATTTTAGAGATAAAATAAACTTCAGAAAGTTTAGGTCACATATCTAAAAAGCAGAAATAAGACTCCAAACCAGGACTGCCTAATTCCAAAATCTAGACTGCTTCTCCACCAGTGGAGATGGACATTTATTATTTGTCAGATCCACATAGGACCACAGAAGGAGGATCCAGAGATAAAGAAGGGTCACAGATCTCGTAAATCTGCAGTTTCTGGTAAGAAAAAAAAGTAGCACATCCAAGCAGGGATAAATACAAAAAGTGTAATGAAGAGACTACAAAAAGTATGACTAGGTTAAGGAGAGTCAAAAGGGAGGTGAGAAGCACCCTAAGCTAAGAGGAGAAAAGGCAAGGACAAGGCGTGACAAGTAAAATCCTACAAAGCCAGAGATGCATCTAATAGGAGCCCTATGAACAATGATCTCTGAAGAGAAGTGTAGCCACTGCTGATGAACACTCTGACCTCACTCTCCTCCATCCTCTCATTTCCTGCCAGTGCCTCCCATTTGCTGAACTCAACCAAAAGCCAAAAGACAAGGAAGCCTGCTAATAAGTACATAAAAAGCTTCTCTTCTGGGATTCAATGTAGACAAGGGTGGAGGGAGAGTCTAGGGACAAATGGAGATTATCCAGGACACCTGATAAGAATTCAGAAGATTAAGGGTTGACTTAAAAAAAAAATCGAGAGAAGCAATTCTTTTAGTCAACTTAGAATAAAATAACTTCCTCAGCCTGTTCATCACCCCTTTTTCAGGATACTATTTTAGTTCCAAGTCAGAAGAAAAGTTAACTTTCTGTCATACTTGCGTCTTCCATCATAGACATCATGCTTTATCTCTTACTTTGAAACATTATTCTGCTCCCAACCATGTGTCCTCTCAATTTTCAGAGTCAGTGTCTAATATCTTACACCCTATCTCATTCATAGCAAGACAGGCAAAATACAGGTTAAGAATGGCAGTTTTGAGTGCCTGGGTGGCTCAGTGGGTTAAAGCCTCTGCCTTCGGCTTGGGTCATGAGCCCAGGGTCCTGGGATCGAGCCCTGCATCGGGCTCTCTGTTCAGTGGGGAGCCTGCTTCCTCCTCTCTCTCTGCCTGTCTCTCTGCCTACTTATGATCTCTGTCTGTCAAATAAATAAATAAAATCTTTGGGGCACCTGGGTGGCTCAGTTTGTTAAGCGACTGCCTTCGGCTCAGGTCATGATCCTGGAATCTAGGGATCGAGTCCCGCATTGGGCTCCCAGCTCCACGGGGAGTCTGCGTCTCCCCCTGACCTTCTCCCCCTCTCATTTTCTCTCTCCCTCTCTCTCAAATAAATAAATAAAATCTTAAAAAAAAAAGAATGGCAGTTTTCAGGGGGTTCCAATTCTATAAATTAAGCTTTCCAAACAACAGAATCCTAAAAGATATAACTGCCTTGCACACCACTGGTTTCTTTTTCTGTGAACCATAAACAAACACTTGTTAGCTTCCATGTATATTTCAAGCACAGAGCCAGGTTCTAGGGATATGGACATGCATTAAAGTTTCTGTCTTCAGTGGATATTTAGTACACAATGTAAATATGTGGAATGTAGCCACAGAGGAAAGTAGTTTTCAAAAAATTTTGATCAAGATACACAGTCAAAAATATGGTTTCACTACAATCCCATATACAAAAATACAATATATAGTTAAATAGATGATGGGGATTAAGAACTGAAAATCTCATGATAAGCACTGGGTGACGTATGGAATTGTTGAATCACTATCATGTATACCTGAAATTAATATTACACTGTATGTTAACTAACTAGAATTAAAATACAAATATAAAAATTTAAAAATACAATATGTGTGTGTCATGTGATATACTATATTTCCTAGTCTTTTCCATTCCATTCCATAAAATGCCAATCAAGACCCAATAAAAAGACTTCATGACTCACCAAAAGGATATACTAAACAGTGTTCTAAGTCTAACTCTCAGCACAGTCCTAGGAGGTAGGTACTATTATTATTGCCATCTTAAAGCTGAAGAAACTGAGGGAAAGAGAGGTTAAGTAATGTATCCAAGGTTTTACAGTGAGTAAATGGCAGAGCTGGAATTCAAAAAAAGCAGCAGTCTAGGCATGTTTCTGAGCTCTATGGTGAACAAGGAAAAAACAGCGGTCAGCTATTAAAGTTGCCAAGTCTTGAGGCAGAACTGAAAGACCCTACTGCTGATTAGAAATAAGCAGTGAGGGAAAAGTAATGGTTAAGTAGAACTAGTGCATGGGTTCATTCACCCAATAAAAATGTATGTTTCCCAGGTGGTGCTGTTGCCCTAGAGAAGAAAAATAAGAGGTGGGACAGATTCTGGAGGAAAGGTAATTACTGAAAGTCTTCTGTGAGAATGCAAATACTTTATAGACTTGGGAACATGCAGGACTGAATTTACTCATTCTTTGTCTCCTAACCTATATTGGCCAAGTCAGATGAGTGTGAATTTTTGAATGCTCTTTTAAAATTTAATATCACAATATTAACTTAAATTTCACCTATAAGCATGCAACATAATTTTACCTTGCAATGAAGTCTTTTAATCTCTTAGAATCCCATTAAAATGGGAAGCCATGGACCACCCAGAGCAAAGTAGAATTTCTAAAAAGATGATCAGAAAAAGGAAATCTTCAAGGCCCAGCCACCACCAGCTTTCATATAGAGTGGAAATTCCTAGCCTTTTAACTGTTCTCACTAAATCTTTTCTGATTTTACCCTCTTCCTACCCATATTCTTTAGGCAGAATAATCTCTTAAAAATGCAAATACAGTCATGTCAGTTTCCTGCTTCAGCAATGGATACCTACCCATTGTTCTTAAAGTCCAAAATCCCTAACAAGGCGTTGTATGATCTGGCTCTAGTTTACTTCTCTATCCACTCCACCTCTCTCTCTCATCCATTCACACTGTTCATTTTATAGTCCCTTCACTGACATTCTCTTTCCTGCTACAGATCTTTAAGTATTCTGTTCTCTCTACTACAAATGCTCACTCTTGGTCCATCTTCACCTGACTAACAGTCACTCATCCTTCAGGTCCTATCTGAAATTCACATACTCAGGTAGGTTTCTAGATATTCTAGACTAGACTATAAAATACTGCTCCTAGAACATACTATACTCATTCTTAGCCATAATCACAACTGCAATTAAATAACAGTGAAATTATTTTTTTCTTATCTATTTTCTGTTTACACCATGAGCTCTATGAAGGCATGGACTACGTCCTCACCCCCTTGGAACCACTAGAAGAGCCAGAGTGCCCCAAAACTACTTTGTACAATACATGTTTTCTCAAGCCTTGGAACTAAATGTTTAGTATGCCAGAAAATAATATACTTTCACGTTCCCAAACACTTTCATCCTTCAAAGCAGATATCTCTTGGGTAGAGGTTATATTTAATAGTATTCAGTGGGGCAAAATATAAGATCTCATTTTAGTAATGATTATACTGACAAAAATACTGAAAATAGTGATAGACCATGAGCAATAGTTCACAATAGTCTAGTTAATTTTTCCAAGTTGCTTTTTTATGTTTGTTTATATTTATAAAAATTCTTTCACTTTGATGGTGCATAGCAGAACTGACCTCCTATGGTTAGTAAGATTAATAACAGCTGTGTCTCATATTGTACTCTGGCAATCTAAATTTTAGGTAGATAGGGCTGTTTAAGATAGTATATTCCTTTACATGAATTTTACACTGGCCCTGGAGACAAAATTCCCAGGTATGAATACCAGTTCTGTTAGAGAATATGACTAAATTGCTTTTAGTATAATATTGTAGAGTGGTAGAAAGAACACAAGCAGCAAGCCTGAAGCCGTGAGGTCTAGATTTGCCTTTGCCCTGGCTTCCTGTGTAAATTTAACCAAAAATAAGAAATGGTGGTTTAAAAGAAAGAAAAGATAAATGGTAAATTTCAAGTGCCAGGGAACAGACTATATGACTTAGAAGAGATCATATGGGTAATTTAGAATAGATTATGTCATACAAGTAAGTATATTTGTAACTCATCCAATTTTTAAAAAGGTATTTATTTATTTATTTATTTAAGAGAGAGCATGAACAGAAGGGGTAGGGGGAGAGGAAGAGAGAGAATCTCAAGGAGACCACATGCTGAGCATTATATGGGGTTTGATGCCACGACTCCCATGATCATGACCCAAGCTGAAACCAAGAGTTGGATGCTTAAACCAACTAAGCCACCCAAGCATCCCTGCAACTCTCCAATTTAATGACCATGGAACAAACTTTAATTTAAAAAATGGAGGCCAGCTATTGATATCTATTTAATCTTCTCTGAAAGCAAGCAAAAATAATACAAGTTCAAATAGTATCAGTAACTAGTAAAAAATCTTATGCAAATAGTAAAAACTACACAAATAAATACATGACCAAGATAAGGCCTATGAAAAGATCCTGGAAGAGAAAAGGAAAACTCTGTACTTAAGATACAGAGCATTCTTTCTAAAAAGATTTGTTACAAAAAACAGAACTGGATTCCATAAATTTCAAGAAAGGTCTGCTGGCTATTAAATAAAACAGAAAAATGAGATGACAAAATGAAAGGATATAAAAAGGAATTGGCAGAAAAGATCAGATCAACAAATTAAATATGGTTACAGGGAAAGATAATTTCTAATACATGAATTAAAACTTGACCAAGAGTCAATAAAAATCACAATCAATACTGTAGAAACCCAAATCTGTAACAGAAAACATCCTTAAGGAGATGACCCAGAATAGTGAGGCAAAGGAAAAGTAGCAGAAAACACTGAGAGACGATAAAGGTCATGCAGAAGATAATACAACTCTAACCAACAAATAAAAAGTGCTCATGGGTTAGAAAGCAGAAGAAAGAGTGGGGCCTAACAAAATAACTCCTACATGCAAATTAACAAAAAGAGATGAATTAGTAATATTTCTTAGAAAAATTTGTGAATATCAAATATAGTCACGAAATATATCTAATAACCATCCAGCCTGGTGGGGAGAATGAGAAATTACCTCACAGAGGAAAAAAGAAACTGGGTTGACCTCAGACTTCTCCACAGCACTAAATGTCAAAAGAAAAAGAGTAATACCCATAAAATTCCCCAAATGCTATGTTAAATCATGCTATTACCCATGTAAGAAAGTGTGAATAACACAGTCTCTGTAGACAAAGGTAGAGGTGTTTCCCTTTTTCATATTTCTAGCAAAACTACTTAAAGATATAATTATTTGAGTGAAATATGAACCTACATGAAGAACTCAAAATAGGACTTGTAGTATAAAAAGGCTAATGGTGGGGTGCCTGTGTGGCTAAGTCAATTAAGTCCTGGACTCTTACTTCAGCTCAGGTCCTGATCTCACAGGTCCTGAAATCAAGCCCCCACTTGGGGGGGTTCTCTGCTCCTCAGGAGCCTGCTTGGATATTCTTTCTCTCTGCCCCTCCCCCCGCTTGTGCGTACATATACACATGCTCTCTCTTTTCCTCTTTCAAATAAATACATAAATCTTTTTTAAAAAGGGCGAATGGAATACACTGAGATGAATTAAATGGATTGAACTATAAATAATTATTTTAAATATGATGCCACACTATACAAATGCTAACTAATAATTATCATAATAGTAGATATTAATGAATAAATACAAGATAATAGTTTAAAAGACAAACAGTGGGGTGGGGAAAAAAGTAAAATGAAAACGGGAATATTATTTTCTTCTGCACACTTAACCAAAAAAAAAATGTTTAAATATGTTTACTCTTTAAAAAAAGACACTAACATCAGGGGCCCTTAGGTAGCTCAATAAGTTAGGTGTCTACCTTCAGCTCTGGTCATGATCTCAGGGTCCTGGGATGAAGCCCTGCATAGTGCTCCCTGCTCAGCGGGGTCTGCTTTTCCCTCTCCCTTTAAACCTCCCCACCGGCCCCCACCCCCGACTCATCCTCTCTTGCGCTTGCTCTGTCTCTCTTAAATAAATAAAATCTTAAAAAACAAAATAAAACACTAACATCAGCCAGTAGTAAATGAAAAAATAAAAGGTATGTCATCAAAATTGGTAGAGAAAAGGGAAACTAAATAACTATGCAGGGACAAAATAAATTTTAAAACCCAAAGAAAATTTTGATGAAATACAAAGATAGAAAAACATCAAACAAAGTGACATAGAAAAAGTATAAGTATATCCCGAATTAATTATCCTTTTACAGAAAACATACTCAGATTTGTTTACAGAAAATACATCTGGTATTTGTTGTTTATAGAAAGGCATCTAAAATAATATAGCATAAAAAGATGTAAAATAGCAGTAATATGGACATGGATAAGACTATAGTAGAGTTAGCATTCTTATAAATTAAGTAATAATTACATGAAGGAAATACTCTCCAATCAACAAAATTATTCTTTAAGATAATTTAATGAAATATGAATGTGATAATAATATAAAATAGGATTTATAATGTTCTGCATGTATTATAACATAATAATCTGATAATATATAAGTATAATCAAAATTTGTGAAATATATACTTAATACATAAAATATGCATCCTTAGATATTGATTCTTTTACTTAGATGAGATAGATTCTAAGCATGTTATGCATTTTGTTAATAGGAAAAGATGCTCATGAGAAATGGATGAATATCCTTTTCTGCATATCCTCACTTTTGAAATTATTGTCTCTCCAGTCTGATAAAGTATAAACCATTATTATTTTCATTCCATTTCCCTTATCACTGCTATTGATGTTGAGCATCTTTTCATAACTTAATCTTCTACAAATGACCCTCCCATAACAAACAGCACATAAAGGAAGAATTTGCTGCACTTCTCCTAAAGCAGGTCATAAGACCCTCATGTGAGAGATGTCCTCCCTATATGCAGAGGAAAGAACAATTATCATCTCCAAAGATGAAAGTAAGAAGAATCTGAACAAATGGGGCTTACTAAGTTTCCCCCAGTTTACTACACTTAGCTCATAACACTTGTTCTATCATATTTTTCTATAACATTCCACTCTTCATCAAACCTAATATAGAAATAATCAGGTGTAACCATGTCTTAGGGTCTTCACTTCCTTATGGAGGCTCCTATGTCACATAAAAAATAAACGTTTATGCATTTTCTCTCGTGAATCTGCTTCAGCTGAGAACTTAGGAGGGTAGAGGAAAACGGTATTTTCCTTCACTGGAATGTCAATCCTGTTCCTATTCTCTATATTACTAATATTTCTTCTCCCCAATTAACTGTCTGGAAAATATTTTTATTTTTGCCATATACTCCTAAAATTTTATAAAATATTAGATATTTCTAATATTTAATTTTATAGATTTGTGATTTTTAGTCTTAAGAAACTTACACTTAGATTGTCTACATAATGTCTTCAATTTTCTTATAGAATTTTCTTTTCTAATTTTTCATATATTTTCACTCTATCTGGAAGTTATTTTTGAATCTGACTTAAAATAGGGGTCCATTTTATGTTCTTCAAGTTCAGTGAGCATTGTACCAATACCATTTACTTAATAATGCACTATTTTCTCAAAAAATTGAAATATCTTCCCCTTCTATTAAATTATTTTATAGTACAGTATGTATCTATTATATTGTTGAATCTGTATCTGAATTCTGTCTTCCACTAGTCTACTTACCTTTTCTCATGTCAATATTATACTGACTTCATTACAGTGATTTTACAGTATGATCCGACATCTAGTAAGGCAAGTTTCCCCTCACTTTTTTATTTCCCCTCAAAAATCTTGTTACTCGGGACACCTGGGTGGTTCAGTTGGTTAAGCAGCTGCCTTTGGCTCAGGTCAAGATCCCAGCGTCCTGGGATCGAGTTCCACATTGGGCTCCTTGCTCAGCGGGGAGCCTGCTTCTCCCTCTGCCTCTGCCTGACACTCTGTCTGCCTGTGCTCCCTCTCTCGCTCTCTCTCTCTCTCTGACAAATAAATAAATAAAATCTTTAAAAAAAAAATCTTGTCACTCCCCCGACCATATATACTTCATATCATATTATATAAATTAAAAACAAGGATCTATCAGTTAAATCAATTAAAATAACTCCTGGACATACATTAAATTTGGGGAGAACTTTTTTTTTTATAATATGAATTCATACTACACCAAAACAAGATTTCTCTCTTGTTCGATCTTGTATGTCCTTTAATAAAATTAGAAAGTTTTTTTTTTAATTTGTAACTGTGCCTTTCTTGTAAAATTTATTACTAAATATTCTATGTAGTTCTCGGTACTTTTTTGAGAATGGATTTTTTTTCCTATTTCCCCTTCCAAGTATTTACTACAAAGAATATTTTTAAAATTTTACCTAACCATCTTATTGTATCAACTTATTAATTTTACAAGTCTTTTGGTCAAATCATTACAAGAATATCTTTTTTTAAAATTTTTTTTATTTTTTATAAACATATAAAGTATTTTTATCCCCAGGGGTACATGTCTGTGAATCGCCAGGTTTACACACTTCACAGCACTAACCATAGCACATACCCTCCCCAATGTCCATTACCCCACCCCCCTTTTTCGACCCCCCTCCCCCCAGCAACCCTCAGTTTGTTTTGTGAGATTAAGAGTCATCAAGAAGAATATCTTAACTAGCTTCTTACTTCTATATGCCAGATCTTCCAAAAATACTGATTGTAGTATTTATAGAGGCTAATCCATGTTTACATCCTGATTTTTGACTTAAATTGTTATAGTATTTCACCTTTTGGGAAAATAACTTCTGTTTGTCCTTAGATGATAGAATATTTTACATTTAAGTAGTTATATTCCTGTTTAACATAGAGATTTTAATATGATTATCTAGCTGATTACAGTCATGCTTACCAATCTGTCATTGATTGGCTGGCTGACCTGGAGACATCTCTGCATTCTTTAGGTATTATTCTTTTAACTAGGCCATAGGTATTATTCTTTTAACTAAATAATACATGAATTAGATATGCTAGTATTTCCTTTTGCATTCTACATTTATATTCTTCAGTGAGGTTAGACTTTGTCTCTTCTTTTATACTACTTGTAGCAGGATTAAGTATAAAACTATGCTAGATTCAATATAAAATGAGCTGAAAAAGCTTTACATTCTTATCATGATCAAGAATAGTATAAAAGGCAATACTCTTTCCTATTTTTTAAGACCTAGGTAACAACTGCAAATCTCGTCATGGTGCATTGTTCTATGTACTCTAGTTACCTTTCCTATCTCTTCTCTGGTAATGACCTATTAAAGTTTTATAATTATTCAGTCAATTTTAATAATTTATATTTCCTAGGACACTAGTCATTTCATTGATGTTTCACATGTTACCATAGAATTATGGTTGTATTATCTTATGATTAAGTTATCCTGTATCTGTGGTTGGTGTCCTCTTCAATCTTAATCACATATTTTTGGAATGATCATTTGGATTTCTTTATTCTTTTTTCTTTTCAGTTGCTTTCATTCTGGTTTTCATCAATACTAATTCTTCTTGCCTTATTTTGTTTTATTCTATTGTTCCTTAACTGATTTATTATACTTGGCAAAGAATTATCTTCCAAAGAACTAAAAAATTTTCAATAAGATTTGAGTCAAGGTAGTATGAAACTTAATAAAATGAGGTTATTAGGCTTGAAAAAGAAGAACAAAGCCAAAGGAATCACAATCTCAGATTTCAAGATATACTACAAAGCAAAAGTAATAAAACAGTATGGTACTGGCACAAAAATAGACACATATAGCTCACTGGAACAGAACAGAGATCCCATAAATAAACCCATGATTATGTGGTCAATTATCTATCACAGAGGAGGTAAGAAATATACCATGAGGGGGAAACAGTCTTTTCAATAAATGGTTTTGGGGAAAACTGGAGAGCTGTGTGCCAAAAATGAAACTGGACCACTACCCACAAAAACAAATTCAAAGTGGATGAAAGACCTAAATGTGAAACCTAAAACCATAAAACTCCTAAAAGTAAACGTGTAGAAATGCTGTGTACACCTGAAACTACTATAACATAGTATATCACCTACACTTCAATTTAAAAAAAAAAAGATTATTAGGTGTTGGGGTCCCAGCTTTATCTGTTTATTCATATATGCTTTTTAGCAAATTATTTAACCTAAGCTAATAGTTTCTACAACTGTAAACTGAAAAGAGAATACAGTCTCAAGATTCTTGTTAGATAACAAATTACACTTGATAAAACTGATAAAATTTTAAGCTCCTTCTGAGAAAAGGAGGCTTTTTGAAGGAATAAGAGATCTTGGAAAAACTGAACTGGAACTCACTGCCTTTAGAAATAATAATACCTAAGAAGATCTAGTTTTTCTATGACAGTGAAATATAATAGAGATCTATATTCATTCTATGAACACTCAGGTCATAATCAAGTGAACTCTTAAGATGTTTCACCAATATGAATGCCTTAGAATTACAAGAACTTCCTAAAGAAGATGCATGTAAGTTACATTACAGAATAACAGAGATAGGTGTGTTTTGTTTTGTTTTGTTTTTAAGTATCACATCATTAAACCATATCCTCATATTTTTCTTAGAAGAAAATACCCTGGGGTCAAGTGGATTTCAGGCACTCCCACTGAACCCTGTGATGTTGCAAACAAAAATCTAGGTGTATTTATTTAATTTTTATTAGGAGAATTAATCACACTGATAGATTTGCAAAGAGTTTAGGAACTGAGAGGTTGAAAAGACTATTCTAAACAAGTAATTCAACTTCCTATCTTTAGTCTATGATTAAACTTTTCGATGGTCATACTTTTGCTACTTTACCAAACAGACTTTTTCATTATTGGACAGTTACAACTAGCAAAAAACTCTGGTGTACATCAAGTCAAAATCTACCTCTAAAATTCTCATCTATTTTCTTGATTTCAGTCTATGAAGCATGAGAGAATAATTCCTTATTCCTGAAACCAGCCCTATACTTATTTGTAGGTAGTCAACTTAGCTCTAAGACATTTCCCTTTTTCAGACTGGTAACTTTTAAACAACAAAGCATAATCCACTAATCCAAAATTTTCTCTAAAGGAAGATGATTTAACAACTCATGAAGACAATATTTTACATTTTTAAAAGGTTCCACAGTGAAAGTTCATCTAATTCTTGACAGAGGGATAGAGTGCTCTAAATTTACTTGTGAATTTCAAAAAGAATTCAGAGAAAACAACTGCATTACATTGATGTATGTGACCTAATGAATTGTGCATTATTCTCATATATTTATTTACTTTGACCAGTAAATTCTTAGAAACTATAACTCATAAATTCTTTAAAAATTATTCCTTAAACAACCTGAGGGTTTTGAAGGGGCGGGGAGTGGGAGGTTGGGGAGCCAAGTGGTGGGTATTATGGAGGGCACGCATTGCACGGAGCACTGGGTGTGGTGCAAAAACAATGAATTCTGTTACACTGAAAAAATAAAAAAAAAATTATTTCTTAAACTACTGTCAAAATATTACCCATGGGTGGACTTCAACCCATGTTCAAATTTTAACCATAAGTCATTCTTTTATTTCTTTTTATGAATTCAGGAAGGATAAAAGCAGTAATATCATTTTAAGTAGTACTAAAAACAATATTTACATTAATTCCTTCAAGGGAAAAAAGAGAGCAAATATGTAGCAGAGTGAAGTATAATAACATACAAAGGAGAACAAATTCCAAAATGGTAAACCCAGCTCTATAAAACTCAGCACCAAAATTCAATAATTATACAAGAGAATTACTTACGGATACAATTCTGAAAGCTGTTCAGCTATTGCATAAGCTATTGGGTCTCTGTCTAAGGCATACAGAGTAATGTCTGACTCCTTCTGTAGAACGGCTCTTGTGTGTCCTCCTGAACCAAATGTCATATCTAGAAAAATCTGGCCAACACAGAAAAAGAAAATTACTACTAAGCATGAACAAAATATTCTTGCTAGCTACGTTAATTTCTAGAGGTACATATTGATTTTCCGAGGTGATAGCAATTGAAAAAACAATTAAAATTATTTTGCCTAGAGTTCAATTTGTTATACATGAGACCTGAATCAATTATGAGTGACCAGTCTGAAAGAAATGGTCAGAATATCAGTAAAACGATCATCTCTGGCACAGTCTGGCCAATTTAAGACATTTTCCTCCAAAGGTCAAACTGGCTACAGAGTTATGCTGCTAGCTTTTTAATGCTTTCCAGCACCTGGATGATGATAATATTTCCAACAATTCTCATTATTTGGAGATAGCTTACAATTAGTATGGCTCACTTTATCTTAATTTCTCTAAATGCTTTGTATTACACATGAAGATTTCAAGAATACAAAGAAAGAATGAGAGAAGGGAAAAGATAAAAGAAAAAAAGAATGAATACACCTAACAATAAATAATCATAGGACAAATCCTTAAAAATCAAAACTGGAAAAGGCTCAAGGCTTAAGTCAAAACAACTAGGGAAAATTCTAGCTTTGTCACAAGGACCTATATATTTTTGGGAAAGACACTTAAAATTCCAGTGTTTTAGATTTCCCCAGGCTTTGAAAAGAAAAAGAAAGTCAGAAGAAGATACCATCAATAATTACCTAACTGGTAAGGTGACATATAATTGCTCATTTAAACCAAGACACTTGAGAGTGTAAGATCTGTAAGTAATAATTTTGCCAGGATAACAATTTATGACCTAAAGGTCTGGATTCATGCTTAGATCATTCTAGAGAAACAGTAAAGCTAATTGGACTTGAATCTACTTCTTGGCTCTTTTACTGGGGCCACACTATAAAGAAAATAGGTCTCAGTTGGGCAAGAAAGCAGACCTGGACCATTAGAAACATATTTGTGAATAAATTAATTGACTGTGGTTGATTTGGAAGTCAAGACACTCTCAGTGTAGATTAATGTGCCCTTTCCATAAGCTTCACTGGTATTATGAAGATAAAAATAATCATTCCAATAATATTGAATACTATGAAAAATGACATATACTATAGATCAAACTATTAAAGATATTTAAACATATAACTTTTTCAAAGTTAATGTGAACACTGCACAAGAAGACAACTTCTTGAAATGGATCTGAACATTCTCCTGCCCTGAAGGCTACAAATTATTTCCAGGAGAGTGGTCAGAAACAAGACACAAGTACGCTTTGATTTTTTGCTACCAGTTACCATGCTGAAACCCATCCTCTGATCAAGTCCTCAAAAAAGTTAGCCTGCTATTTCAAGAATAACATGGAGGAAATCTTCTGACCAAAACTTAAAAGAGGAGGGATGTAAATTATGAGAGATGTAAGTGTGGTGAAAAAGCACAAGCACTGCTGTTTAACATAAGTATGTTTATACAACTAAAGCTTGCACTTCTGTCACTGTCAGCACAAAAGACATGACTATACACTCTTTTCAACATTATAAACGATAATGTTAAAACAACACTTGAAACTTACCAAACTCAATACCCAAAGAATGATTTAATCAAGAAACGGGCAGGGCGGGGGAGGAGTCAAGATGGCGGAGAAGTAGCAGCTGAGACTACATCAGGTAGCAGGAGATCAGCTAGATAGCTTATCAAACCATTGCTAACACCTACAAATCCAACGGGAGATCAAAGAGAGGAAGAACAGCAATTCTGGAAACAGAAAATCAGCCACTTTCTGGAAGGTAGGACTGGCGGAGAAGTGAATCAAAAGCGATGGGAGGATAGACCGCGGGGGAGGGGCCGGTTCACGGCAAGCGGCGGAGCAACGGAGCACTAAATCGGGACTTTTAAAAGTCTGCTCCACTGAGGGACATCGCTCCAGAGGTTAAACCGGGGTGAAGCCCATGCGGGGTCAGCGTGGCCCCAGGACCCACAGGGTCACAGAAGTATCGGGGCTCTCTGAGTGTCGCAGAGCTCGCAGGTATCAGAGCGGGGAAGCCGGCTACAGAGACAGAGCCGAGGAGTGAGCTCTCAGCTCGGGGTTACCTTGAACCGGTCGCAGGCTGGGTGAGCTCGGAGCGCAGCCAGAGGCCAGGGAGACGGGAGTGATTGGGGTTTTCTCTGAGGGCACACTTAGGAGGGGGGCCCCGAACTCTTGGCTCCTCCGGGCTGGAGACTGGGAGGTCGCCATTTTCATTCCCATCCTCCGGAACTCTACGGAAAGCGTTCAGGGAACAAAAGCTCCCGAAAGGGAAACCGAGCGGATTACTTAGCCCGGCCCCTGGTAAGGGCGGTGCAGCTCTGCCTCGGGCAAAGACACTTGAGAATCACTACAACAGGCCCCTCCCCCAGAAGATCAAAAGAAATCCAGCCAAGACCAAGTTCACTTAACAAGGAGAGCAGCGGAACCCCAGAGGAGGAGAAAGCAAAGCATGGAATTCATGGCTTTCTCCCCATGATTCTTTAGTCTTGCAGTTAATTTAATTTTTTTCTTTAATTTTATTTTTTTTACTTTTTCACTTTTTCTGCTAATTTTTTTTAACTTTTACCATTTTTTAATATTTTTTTAACTAGTTTATCTTAAAAATACCTTTCCAAAAAAATAATAATCTTTTTTGAACCTTCATTATTATAGTCATATTTTATCCTTCATAGTATTTAACTTTATTTTTTGTATTCACATAAGGGTTTTTCTTCTAAAAAATTTGGGGTACAATTTCCTCTAGTGGATCAAAAGACACCCTAAATCTAGCTCCAAGCTTGTTCTAGTCTCCAGCCTGAGCAAATTCTCTCCACTTTCTTTTTCTTTATTCTCCCAACCAACTTAATCAACTCCTTTTTTTAAAGAGATTAAAACAAAAATTTTGTTTTTCATCTTTTTTTTTTAAAGATTTTATTTATTTATTTGACAGAGAGAGATCATAAGTACGCAGAGAGGCAGGCAGAGAGAGAGAGAGAGAGAGGAGGAAGCAGGCTCCCCGCCGAGCAGAGAGCCCGATGCGGGACTCGATCCCAGGACCCTGAGATCATGACCTGAGCTGAAGGCAGAGGCTTAACCCACTGAGCCACTCAGGCACCCCTGTTTTTCATCTTTATAGACATATTCCATCCCTTCACTGTGTTTACACTTATATACATTTTTCATTCTTTAAAATTTTGGGAGGTACTTTCTTCTTCTAAGAGAACAAAATACCCCACAATTAAGTGGGTGACCTTGTTCTAGCCACCAGTCTAATATATACATTTTTTTTCTTTTTTACATTTATTCTTTATTTGTTTTTTTTTTTAATTATTTTTTCTGAACTTCTTTTTATCCCCTTTCTACCCCCCGCCCCCCACGATTTGGGGCCTCTTCTGATTTGCTTAAAGGGCATTTTACTGGTGTCTTTGCCACCCTTTTAGTATTTTATTTACTCCTTCATATACTCTTATCTGGAAAATATGACAAGACGAAAAAACTCACCACAAAAAAAAAGAACAAGAGGCAGTACCGAAGGCTAGGGACCTAATCAATACGGACATTGGTAATATGTCAGATCTAGAGTTCAGAATGACGATTCTCAAGGTTCTAGCCAGGCTCGAAAAAGGCATGGAAGATATTAGAGAAAACCTCTCTGGAGATATAAAAGCCCTTTCTGGAGAAATAAAAGAACTAAAATCTAACCAAGTTGAAATGAAAAGGTATTAATGAGGTGCAATAAAAAATGGAGGCTCTTACTGCCAGGATAATTGAGGCAGAAGAAAGAATTAGTGATAGAGAAGACCAAAGGACAGAGAATAAAGAAGCTGAGCAAAGGAGGGACAAACAGCTACTGGACCACGAGGGAAGAATTTCAGAGATACGTGACACCATAAGACGAAACAACATTAGAATAATTGGGATTCCAGAAGAAGAAGAGAGAGAGAGGGGAGCAGAAGGTATATTGGAGAGAATTATTTTAGAGAATTTCCCTAATATGGCAAAGGGAACAAGCATCAAAATCCAGGAGGTGCAGAGAACCCCCCTCAAAATCAACAAGAATACGTCCACACCCCGTCACCTAATAGTAAAATTTACAAGTCTTAGCAACCAAGAGAAAATCCTGAAAGCAGCCCGGGAAAAGAAGTCTGTAACATACAGTGGTACAAATATTAGATTGGCAGCAGACTTATCCACAGAGACCTGGCAGTCCAGAAAGAACTGGCATGATATAATCAGAGCACTGAATGAGAAAAACATGCAGCCAAGAATATTATATACAGCTAGGCTATCACTGGAAATAGAAGGAGAGATAAAAAGCTTCCAGGACGAACAAAAACTGAAAGAATTTGCAAACACCAAACCAGCTCTACAGGAAATATTGAAAGGGGTCCTCTAAGCAAAGAGAGAGCCTACAAAGAGTAGATCAGAAAGGAACAGAGACAATATATAGTAACAGTCACCTTACAGGCAATACAATGACACTAAATTCATATCTCTCAATAGCTACCCTGAATGTTAATGGGCTAAATGACCCAATCAAAAGACACAGGGTATCAGAATGGATAAAAAAACAAAACCCATCAATATGTTGCCTACAAGAAACTCATTTTAGACCCAAAGACACCTCCAGATTTAAAGTGAGGGGGTGGAAAACAATTTACCATGGTAATGGACATCAGAGGAAAGCTGGGGTGGCAATCCTTAAATCAGATCAATTAGAGTTTAAGCCAAAGACTATAATAAGAGATGAGGAAGGACACTATATCATACTCAAAGCGTCTGTCCAACAAGAAGATCTAACAATTTTAAATATCTATGCACCTAACATGGGAGCAGCCAACTATATAAACCAATTAATAACAAAATCAAAGAAACATATCAACAACAATACAATAATTGTAGGGGACTTTAACACGCCCATATTGAAATGGACAGATCATCTAAGCAAAAGATCAACAAGGAAATAAAGGCCTTAAATAACACACTGGACCAGACGGACATCACAGATATATTCAGAACATTTCATCCCAAAGCAAGAGAATACACATTCTTCTCTAGTGCACAAGGAACTTTCTCCAGAATAGATCACATCCTGGGTCATAAATCAGCTCTCAACCAGTATCAAAAGATTGGGATCATTCCCTGCATATTTTCAGACCACAATGCTCTGAAGCTAGAACTCAATCACAAGAGGAAATTTGTAAAGAACCCAAATACATGGAGACTAAACAGCATCCTTCTAAAGAATGAATGGGTCAACCAGGAAATTAAAGAAGAATTGAAAAAATTCATGGAAACAAATGATAATGAAAACACAACAGTTCAAAATCTGTGGGACATAACAAAGGCAGTCCTGAGAGGAAAATACATAGCGGTAGAAGCCTTTCTCAAGAAACAAGAAAGGTCTCAAATACACAACTTAACCCTACACCTAAAGGAGCTGTAGAAAGAACAAGAAAG